>OY821518.1:238739703-238837860 GCA_963682025.1 Cordilura impudica
AGGTGGCAAGATTTTCCCTTTTATAGTTCTCTAGTTATATGATATTATATATTTCCTTTGTATGGGCGGTGCCACACCCAATGCTCCGATCATGCTCATTTTTTGTTTGTCTAATCACATCAATAATAGATGACCTCAGACAAATTTGCAAAGCTGTCTGTGTCGTAGTACTCGAGATACTTATATGATATTAAAAATTCACTATAGTTCCTTCCAGTAAGACTATGTCAAAATTTCAGGAATATCGGTCCAATGTTTTAGTCTCCTATAACCTACAATAAAAACATCATATTCCACACGAATTCGAACTATAATTTATCAGTTTCTGATATATTAAACAATTCTTTTCGTTTCAAATATATGCAAAGAATTTTTAAAGGATGTCCCACATATTCACCTAAGATCAATAGCATCCAATATATTTAGGTAGAAAGAACTCAGTTATCATGTCGCGATATCGAGCACCAGTAACAGTCACTGCCCGGCTAGTATAGTTTTGGATGCATTTATTTTTTAACAAAGACATGTGGCTGCTCTAAACCCAAAATGCGACAATTTTGTAGTTGCAAAAAATTTTTGTAGTTCCAAACACCAGCACAAACTCATTATATCCTGGCTACAGAGTGGTATACTGTATAAAAATTCACACCTATTTGTTTATCCACAATTGGCTCTTGTTTGATAATTTGTTTGTCCGAATCTTCAATACTACTGCCAAAACGCGCCGTTTCAAAATTGTTTCATAAAAAGCAAATGTCATTTGATTATATGAAGGATCTCAGCGTTGTCAGATTTTAAAATTTGAGATTTTGACGGGAAACACAAATATCGTTTAGCATCGTAAAGAAAAATGGTTAACATTTTTCACATCTTTAAAACATGCCATCCGAATTGTGAGCTAAACTTTTTCACGATTGCCAAATTGAAAACCATAAAACTTTGGCGTGGCGCATAAATATCACTTATATCTCGAAAACTAAAGGGGTCGTAGAGCAAAATGGTTATTATTTTGTCCCTCTACAAAACACTACCTTTTGGACTGGCTATTTTAAGGGCCAGAATGAAAAATGTAAAATTTTGGGGCAGAGTATAAAATCGCGTATATCTCACCCTAATGGAATATTGCCATATTTTTGTAAACTAAATAAAAGAAGATTGTTTTTTATTAGTTTTTCGTTGCGACGATATTTGGCGATTTTTTTTTCTAAATTTTGACGAGTTTTCTGACAGCACTGTCACCCATAATGGTTGGAATTTGACCATTAGCGTAAGGTTATGGTGGCAGAAATAGTAACTAACCAAGTTCCTGATGTTTTGTCAGTTGTGTCTTATAAAGGCTGGTATTTAATAAATTAAAATTTTAAAAAAGAATTCAAATATGAAACAGATGGAAAATAAAAACAAGTAAGAAAATTATAGTCGGTCTAGCCCGACTATACGATACCCTATACCATGGTTTAGAGACCCTATCTCTTCGGTCCAACTAATTGGATATAGCAAATAAGCATAAACCAAATTTGAGTGGCATTTTTATTAATTTTTTTGGCTGCAGATATGAAAAAGTTCATATCGGATGATATGTCTATATGGGGACTAGGTCCAAAAAAGAACCGATCCTGACCATATTTGGTAAAGTCACTTACACTTTGAAAAAATATATACAAACAAAATTTGAGAAGAATCAATGCAATATTTTTGTTTTTTAAAAGATTTAAGTGAAGATCGGGAAGAGGCTCTATATGGGGCCTATGACTAAGAGATGTCCAATAGGGATCATTTAGGGACTACTGATTAATGGATGTAATATGTACATATAAACCCAATTTGACTAAGATTTGTATGATAATTTGGATCTTATGGCAATATATGTTGATTTCATAGGGGTCATTTGTATGGGGGCTAGGTCTGAACATGGACCGATTCTCACCAATTTCAATAGCGTTCATCCCATAGCCGATAAAAGATTAAATACCAAATTTCATCAAAATATATTCATATTTGCGACCTGCAGTTTGATTACAAGCTTTACATGGACACACAGACGGACGGACGGACGGACGGACATCGTTAAATCGAATCAGATAGTGATTCTGATTCGATCGGTATAATTAAAGATGGGTGTAGGTCGAATATTTTTGGTTGTTACAAACAGCAGCACAAAGTCATTATACCCAAACCACATAGTGGTATAGGGTATAAAAATTGTATTAATCTAACTCCATAAAAACAAAGTTTTTATTAAACAATTTTTATTATTTCTTTCCTTATGCATATGAGTTTTGAATCTCACCGTGACTGTGCGTGAGTTTCCATGACTATTTTAAAATTAGTCTTTGGTGAGGTTTTAATCTCTCCGTGACGTGACTATGCGTGACTGTGCGTGACTATCTTAAAATTAATCTTTGGCCACAACAAGTCTATGGACAAAGTTTCAGATCGATCGGATGATGGGAAGTGAGGTTTTAATCTCTTCGTGACTGTGCGTGGCTATGCGTGACTGTGCGTGCCTATGCGTGACTGTGCATAACTATGTCAAAGCTAATCTTTTTTCACAACAAGTCTATAGACCAAGTTTCGGATTTATTGGATAAGGGGAAATCCGTTTCAAATCTCTACGTGAGTGTGCGTGGCCATGCGTGACTGTGCGTGGCCATGCGTGACTGTGCGTGACTAAGTCAAAGTTAATCTTTTTTCACAGCAAGTGTACGGACCAAGTTTCAGATCGATCGGATGAGGGGAAATGGCATTTAGATCACTCCGTGACTGTGCGTGACTACCCCAAAATTAATCTGTAGTTACAACAAGACTATGGGCCAAGTTTCAGATCAATTGGATAAGGAGGAATCCACCACAGACACACAGACAGACAGATAGGGAGTATGAGTTAAAAGAAAGAGTTTAAAATACAGAATTTCTAAGAAACTTTAAAAATTGTGTCCAATTAGACCATTAAATTTTTTTTTCTTTTTTTTATACCCTCCACTCCAGTGTGCAGAGGGTATATATAAGTTTGTCATTCCGTTTGTAATAATTAGAAAAAAAAATTTGGACCCCATAAAATATATATATTTGTGATCCTTATAACAACCGGAGTTGATATAGCGATGTCCGTCTGTCCGTCTATGGAAATCACGATGACGGCATCAATCGGGCAGCTAGGGTGCTCGTTGACATAAAAAATGATTCATTAACATCCTGAAAATTTTGCTATTTAAAATCGTCCAAATCGGTCGATTAGGGCCCGAGATTTGAATGAAGAACTAAAAAAAGTCTTGAAAAAATATAATTTTCTATGTTGTTCTTGTCACGATCACGCCCTCAATAGTGCAGTTACAGTGATCATTTTTAGTGAGAATGATTCACCAAATTCATGGGAAAATTTCTGTTTCAAAAATCATTAAAATCGGTGAAATAGGTCCAGGGAAATCTCTGAAAAATTAAAAAAAAAAAAATTAAAAATATGATGTTTCTATATTGTTCATGTTGTTATTCTAAATGTTGTATTGTTGTCACAGCTGGACTTGTTGTTTTTGTGGTCGTTGTGGTAATAATATAATAAAAACTAACCCTTTGTACATTTTTTTATTAACTCTGGTAGAAAAATTTTAAAGTTTCCATTGTTTTGGCATCACTAAAAAAAATTTGTTAGATCATTTCTGTCATTGCCACGAGCCTGCCTGCAAAATTTCAGATCGAATGGGTCGCGGGAAAGGGGTTAAAATCGATCCAAAATTTTTTCGACAAGCAGACACTACGAGTTAATATAAAGGGAGTAAAAATTCACCAACATCTAAAGCAAATAATGCTAAAATACCTAGTTTTGTTAATAAAAAAAAACAATGTAAATTAAGCAAAAAAAAATTTTATGTATTAATTTATTTAAAGAGAAAAACTCAAAAATAACGTTTGATGTTGTATTTTTTGTGTGTAATATTTACATATACATACATACACATATTAAATAATACCAATATTATACATATATTATATATATGTATATCCATAATAACTGCATGTTAGAAATAAATCGGTATATTATTTTATTTACATAAATTTCTGCAATATTTTGTTGTGGGGAAAATACATTTCTTTTGCATTAACAGAGTGTCACTTCATTTTGCTCAGCGTAAGTAAGCCACAGTAGATGGCGCCACAATTTTTGTTTGTTCTAATTAGCTTTGCAATAGTTATTTCTATTTTAACATGAATGTTAATATTTTCAATTAGATATCCTACAGAACAATGTTAAGAGTATATACGGGCTGGTCTTTTATTTCATACGTCTTTTTCATTATTCTTTTACAAATACGAACATAAGTTTGGCATATTAACTTTTTGTTGTCTTTACAAAATAGAGTTACCGAGTTCATAATGAGTTTTTTGCTTTCAAAACAGTTCTACATAGTTATAAAGAATTATTATTCTGCTTTACCTACAAAATATCTGATTGCGATTACATCTACTTTTAAAAATTGTTTATAATAACTAAAGCATTATTATTCACATAAATACAAAATTGCACTTTTTACATTGTCCATTCAAATTTAAGAAAATATCAATTCTAAAAACTGGAATTAAAAATTTCCAATTATAAATTACATTTAATTGAATTTCAGAAAATCATATCAAAACGTCGGAAATTATAATTTTAAATTTAGAAGACATCAATTGCATCTTTAATATATAAATTTTATTCGTTAAACACAAATTGAAATTCCAAAAAAAAAAAACACCAAATACCCATGTTTACATTTAAAAAATTTTTACATTTAAAAAAAATATTAACATTCAGGAGAAATTAATAGCTTTTCAGTACCGCGATTCAGTAACTTCTTTTAACGATAGTCGAATCGTTAAAAAAAAGAAAATAGCAAAATTATCAGTAAAATTTTTAAACGATATTCACTATTGTTAGTCAGCTGTTGTTGTTATCTAAACGACAACCTTTTTTGTGTTGTTTATTCAATCGATAAAACTTAAATTTTTAGGTTGAAATATCGTCATACGTAAATAAAAATCATAAAATAGTGAAAATATTTTGCTTTTATTAAAAAACTTTTTTATATAAATAAAAAAATTAAATAGCATATTCAATTCATTATTTAATTTTCAAATAAATACACAGAAATATTAGTAAAAAAATAAAGATATTAAACATAAACATAAAATCAGTCAAACACGAAGTAATTTGTTTTTTTTTCTATTCTTCTTTGTGTTTTTCGCTTATTTTGAAAGAGATGCCATCGTTTACAATTTAAATAAATAGAAAAATGGATTTGTCGACTGTCGTTAAGATGTCTGTACTTAGTGAATCACTTAATCCTTAGTGCAAACAACAATAGCTGTCGATATATTTTGCGATTGTCGGATTGTTGAAATTTACAGAATCACACTACAGAAAACATTAATTAAAATTCAATGAATTTTAGAAAACGTCAAATGATATTTAAGAATTGGGAACATAAAAACTGTTACATAAATAAACGCAATTTGATGAGAATGTTATTTATATAGAAATTTTCACAATTTTTTTTTCGGATGAAAATTTGAAGTTTTTCAGAAAATAAAGAAAACTAATTATTTTATTTAAAATGTTTGGGACATTTGGTTTTTTGCGTTTGGCATCCCTAATTTGAATATTTATTTTTATAAATTTGTTCTCTATGTTTTCCAAATATGGCAATATTTTAATAAAAAAGTTGAGAGTTTTTTTTTTGGTTATTATTTTGTTACTCCATCCGACCTATATGGCCGCAATGAAGAAATATTAGGCCAGTTAAAAGAAACTATACAGCCATCTCCAATTAGCACGATTTAATGCATTTAGCCACTCTACACAACCATTACCTTTGCAATGGAGGTTAGGGCGAGCTATTTAATTAGCAAAAACTAAATTAAACGAGAAGTTATGTCATATAAACGGAAACGCATGCATATAGGTATATAACCTAAATGCATGCCGATCAGCAACCACAATGATCAAAAAGCAAACACCGAAATAAATCCGAAATAATAGAATATAACCACTTTTCTAATGTGTCTTTCTTTTTTAAAGCTTCTTGATTTTTATATAAAAATGATTTAAGATACAAAACTTCTTCGAAACATTCATCAGACATGAATACATTTTTTTCATGCAAAAAAGTAATTGTTTTTTGAACGTCCGTCCATTCAGGAATATTATGCAGTGTCATCCAATTAAAAATTTCATATCTTGTTAATGGGGATAGCCAGTCTTCTAAGTAAGCAATTGCAGTTGTAAAAAAGTTTTTAGTATCCTTTTCAAAAGCTGGAATTTGGTTTTCATCCAAAGCACTTTTTTTTAACACATTCAAAGCTATTTGTGTTTGCATTCCTGTAAAATTGTTTTTGAATCTCTCTTTTAAATCACGTAGAGTATCATTTAGAATTAATTGAACTTCCATTACCGTTATATTTCTTTTTTCAATTTTTTTAATTTGTTTTTCAATAACGAATGCTTGACCGTGTACAAACGTAAAGTATATTTCTGCTAACGGATTTAAAAAAAAGTCGGTTATTAATTTAGGTGCTCCTTTTTCAACTTCAAAAAATTCTTTAAGAGGTTTCCAAAGTTGCAATATACGCTCTATTGCAGGCAGTAATGACAACCACCGAATCCTTGTATGTGAAAGGATTGCGTTAAAAGTAATTTTTGCATTTTCACAGAACTCATTAAGTCGTTCAGTTCTTACGGTGTATATACAAAAATACTTAAAAATCTTCAGGACAACTGATTCAACATCAATTGAGAGCACATCTGCAGCACTTGAAAGCGTATTATGAAGAATATGAGCTGAGCAACCAATTCCCTCTATGTCTCTACCCAATACGCCCTTCAACTTGTAAAAAATGTTATTTACGCCATGCCTTTGTCTACCTCCAAAATTAGTATTTGTATTATCAGCTCCAAATGCAGTAAGATTTTCCAGTGGAATGCTAGCATTTTTTAAGGAATCGACGCAAAATCCTGCAATTGTGTCTGATGTTTCGTTGGGCAATGAGGTTATTTTTAGTAGTTTAATGTTTAAGCCATGCGTTTCGGTGAAATAATGGATAAGAAGAGGGAAGATTTTCTCAGCTTTGTGGTTACTGGAATCAGTAGATATTCCATAGAATGGAACATATCTAAGCACTGAGATAAATTCTGCAACTGAGTGTGGTGCCAAAACATGCTTTATAAGAGCAGTAGCTTTGGTTCTGGCGTTAGATTGTTTTGAAGCAATTTCTGAATCTGGATATAATAAGGAATCCAGTTTTGTTGAACAATCCATAGAGTTGAATGAGTGATGATGATTTATTATCCTGAAGGCGCTCGTTAGTTCTGCAACATGTATCAAACGCTCAAGTTTTGTATTTTTTTTAATCATAAAAGAACTAATTTCTTTTGACTGTGATGCAATAGATAACTTGGATGAATGTTTAGCGCTTTTGATATGGTCTTGAATGCTTGCCTTACCCCCATTGCCAATGCAAATATCACTTCCACATACCATACAATGAGCTTCATAATCATTTTTGCCTCTTTTTATAAAACTCCACTCAGTCGTGTACCTGTCCAGGAACTTGCACTGTCTTTTAGGCATTTCCCTTAAAATAAAAAGTAATATTTTAAACAAATAAAATAAAAATAAAGATGGAAACTCACCAGATATTGAAACTCCAGTTCAACGCGGGAACAGCAATGCACAAATGAAAACAGATGTTTAACATGTTAGAGAAAACAGTTTGTAATCGGTTTTCGATTACTTATAAAAGTTGTTTACGCGGTGGAAAATTTTACAGCTACTAGTTGAAACAATATTTGAATCAGAGTTGGCTCTTGTTTAACTTTATTGAAATCGATTAGTTGCTTCATGTAAACAGCGTTATAACAGAAAGCTTAAACTCTGTTCATAACAAAAATCGGCAAAAATAGGATTTTTGCCTTCATTGACATGTATCAAAAAACCAGGACAATTTAAGGGTGGACCAGGACACCAGGACAATTGGCCTAAAACCAGGACAATCCTGGAAAACCAGGACGTATGGCAGCCCTAATATAGGTATATAACCTAAATGCATGCCGATCAGCAACCAAGATGACCAAAAAGCAAACACCGATATAAATCCGAAATAATAGAAAAGACGAAAACCAACCCAAAAAATTTTCTGAAATAATTTGGTATTAAGTTTAACAAATTGTTTACTTTTTCCAATATTTTGTTTACATTTATTATCAATACTCAAACCGAGGTGGAGGGTATCAAAGATTCGGCACAGCCGAATTTAACACTCTTACTTGTTTTTTTTTTTTTTTTGGATCAAATAAATCCTCTTGTATGAAAAAATGTAAATCAAAGTGTTTAAAAAATAAGACTAGCATAATCAATTTTGAATTCACGGCTAATGCTGTAAATGTCATCTTAAATTGACTGTACAATGGAGTGAAATATGTCTTATTGAATTATAACAACAGCGTAAAAACAGATTTGTAAAAAATTGAAATAAATAAACAAAATTCTTATATAGTCAAAGTAGCGAAGAATGATTTTATTTTTTTTTATATATTCTGTGCCTTTCCTCTTTATTGAATACAACAATATGGTGACTAGATTATAAAATCTGATGACAGATGACGGTTGTTGCATTGTTCTGCATACGTACATACACATGCAGCAAATATTCTTCCATTTCATTTCATTTAATGCAATTGCAATTCAAACTAAGTATAATTCAATTTACTTATCGTAGTCGTCATGCCACAACAACCACTTTGTATGCCGTTAATGTAGCAACTTGCGAGTATAAATTATTCTAGCCACTGATAAATCTTGACGCATAATGAGGGTTTTATTGTTGACGGGGGCATTGACAGTAAGGGAAGTTTTCACAGTCGATCACATACGAGTACTTAGTAGTATGTTTAATTTAATCACTTTTTATGTGGGGTAGTAAGAAGCAAGTGCTGTTTTATTTAAATTCTTAGTGCTATTAGGCAGCAATGGTGCTCATATACCCTATGGAATTGTTTTACATATAACTTCTTTTTAGCACGACAAGATACAAGTGTAGTCTTAATTTCAAGGATTTTCTAGTTAATCTTACGTAAGATAATGTGTATCTTATTTTAGTTTAGTAATTTGTAATATTGGGAGAAAATTTACAGTATCGCTGAGGATTATGTAGCATTTTTATGGCATCATTATTTATGGTTTGATAAAATTCAACTGAATTGTGTTGAGAGACTCGAATAATGCAGCTACGGTCTTCCACACTTCAATAGAACCGAAATTGTTAAGATACACCTGATAGACTTGAATAAGGTTTTGTCAAAACAAATATGCCAAGCACCACTGAAACCCATTGAAGCCCTTTTTCGCGCTTACGATCTGGCTAAATGACTAGTTCTGGAAAATTATTCGAACCATGTCAAAATACTGTGTAAATATTTAGTATGAGTGTATGATTTTTTGAATTTGTCCAGTAAAAGTACAGCGGTACTTTTCGTATAAATGTGTGAAACCAATTTCTGTTGTTGTCACTAGAATTCTGTATCATCAGGCACAGAAAAACTAAAAAGCACTAGCTATGATCAAATCCAAATAGCTTAAGTAGAAGTCGAATCATATATGAACTCGCGACCAATAGCCCCATAGTGAAATTCGCGAAGCCAAAATAAAATAAGAGCAAGATGTTCTAGACAACATAACGATGTTCTAGGCAACATGGGAGTGAAAAGTTCGTGGCCTCACACAAAGAAGGGCCAAGTATTAGAAAAATTTTGCCAAAATTTCCTGATATTTCATTACTTAGAAAATAAGGTACCTTTATAAAAATGGACCCCCGGTGAATTAGTAGTATATTTAGTATTTTTTTTAATATTAAACAAGTACAAAAGTAAAATTCGACTTGGCCGAAAAATTTGGATATTAGCATCCTTCTCAGGTAAACCGTATACATTTCTGTTGGCGCTTATAAATAGTATTGGTATTGCGACAAAGTGTCCAATAATACTCTGCCAACATATGGGAAGTATTTTTTCCTTTAAACCGATTTTCAATTGTGGCGAGATCCTGGTGAAATCGTTCACCATGCTCGTCACTAAAATCATCCAAATTGCTTGGGAAAAAATCAATGTGACTATCCAAAAAATGTATTTTGAGTGACATGTTGACACGCATTTCACCAAAACTACGGACCATTTTACGGACAATCTCCTTGTAATTTTCTGATTTGTTGTTGCCCAAAAAATTTGTTGTTACATCCTTGAAGCAATCCCACGCTTTTTTCCACTGTTGTAAGAAAATTCGGAAACTCCTTACAATTCATCAATTTCGTTAATTGAGCAAAGCCGACCTCGCTGTTTGTCGGTTGATATTCCGAGATATATTCAATATCATTGTTGGCGCACAATGAGTGCTCTTCAACGGCATCTGGAATTTGCTCTTCAGATGGAGCGGTTGGGTTTGTTCTACAACGTAACACAGCTGGCTTCACTGAAACACAACTATGGTATTGGATTTTATGTCGCAATTTGTATTTTATCTTTTTAGTACGCGGCTGCGATTGGCAAAAGTAGCACGATTCCGAAGCATGTTCACTTCGATTCAACCATATCACTGGGTAAACATATTTCATCGGATGCTGTTGTCGGTTAACGGAATTCGAACCTAGTATACCACGATAACAATAGCCGCACACAACTTCAGGCTGATTTTGGTACAAAATTAATTAAAAAATATTGTTCGTAACATTCCACAAAGGTTTTTGTAATTTTTCGCGATTTTTTATACGCTACAAATAGTCCGCAAACAACACAAAATTTATTGCGATTGGGGCACTCCATAGTCGCTTTCAGTTTTATTCACTTGTTCTTATTTTATAATTTCTCACGTTGAAAAACCAAAAAAAAACACTATTTATTTGCATAAATGTAGAAACACAATAAGGCAGCAGCTGTTGTCATTTTTGGCTTTCTTTTACTTTTTCTTCTTTCTTCACTTTTAATTTCTTTGCGTCAAAATGTTATTTGTTTACAAAATGAACTGAAATGAAACGAAATGTTATGAAAGTATGGTAACATTTTTGTGAGAATGAGTGTCTAAAAATGAGAGCATAAGAAAAACTGCCCTCAAAATAAAATCGATTCTATCTCACTGCTGTGCTGCTCGGCAGTTATTTTATGTCAAATCGTATGGAAAAAGCTGCTAAGCCCCAATTGTGTTTCTACATTAATAGTTTTAGAACTGATAATTGTTTTGTGGTCTGCTTTATAAATCAGAAATTTGACGTCTTTCTCAGTATCGTAGGTCAAACATAAGTATTTAAACAAATTTTAAAACTTCGATGTCCTTTGTAACTTAAAAGCGCTCTTAAAGGGAGACGGGATCACCGAATGAAAAACTGTGAACGTACTATTAATTCACCGGGGGTCCAGTTTTATGTATATATTCATTTGTTCATGTGTTAGATTTTATTTAAAGAAAATTGGTTAATATTAGGGAGTTACATATAAATTTTTTTTTTTTTTTGTATAGTAGAAGTTAAAATTATTTCTACACGAAACTAACAAAGTGAGTAGAATGAAATTCAGCAATGTGTTGGCGTACATTAATGTCCTTAACATATATTTTTTCTGGATGAAATGGCTGGAAATTTTAAGGGATATTAAAGGACAAAATTTTGAAAGGACTTCAATAAGGGCCTTTTGTCCTGATATAACAAAACAAATATTTTTGCAAAATTGAGGAGAGTCTCCTCTTTCATTTGCTTTTTATCTCAGCATCGTAGGATGAGTAGAAATATATATATATTTTTTTTCTATTTAAATGTCCTTTAAAACTTTAAAGTCCTCTAAAAAAGACAAATGATGAGGGAATGACAAACTGTAAACGCAGTTTTACTCCAGAGGGCCTCTAGTTTCACGTGTATTAGGTCTTGTTCATGTGTCAAATGTAGTGTTGTACGGTGTTATATGAAATGCTCGTTATCAAGATCGGAATTTATTTATTTATTTATATTAATTACAATACAAAGTAAATTTGTATTCTAATTTGGGTCCAGGGATAAGCCGGGTGACAAAGACCATTTGGCTGGCTTTTGCAGCGACAGACCAAAGCCTCTGGTGGGAATCGAACCCACGACCCCCGCGTGATAGGCGAGCACGCTACCTACTCACCTACCGGGGCGCTTCGGAATTTATTATTGCTAATCAATTGGCCTATAATAACTATTTAGTTAAAGTAAGGAATAAATTTATTAATTCTAAAAGACGTACTGCGGACTTTCCTTCGGTTATGAAGTACTGTGATTTAGAATCTTCAGATGATAACTCCATAAGTAATATGTTTGCAGACTTTTTTGCATCAACTTATTCTTCGACAGTATTTAATAACAATAATCTGTATCCATACATAATATCGGAATCTTCAATTATTAATATACCATTCATCAATCAACATACAGTTCTGAATGCCCTGACAAAATTGAAATTGTCGTATGCTGCTGGTCCTGACGGTGTTCCTAGTTGCATGTTAAAGCGCTGCGCACATTTATTGTATATTCCTTTGACTTATATGTTTGACATATCCCTTAAATTGGGTTACTTTCCTCCCATTTGGAAAGAATCATTTATTATTCCCTTCTTTAAGTCTGGATCTAAAGCTGTTATTTCGAATTATAGAGGTATTGCTAAATTAAGTGCTATTCCAAAACTATTTGAAAAACTTATATATGACACGTTGTCACATCATGTGTCCTCTATCATATCTCCAACGCAACAGGGATTCTTCAAATCACGCTCTACAATAACAAATCTTTTGGAGCTTACAACTTTGGTAAATGATGGTTTTATTAATATGAAACCAACAGATGTTATTTATAATGATTTTAGCAAGGCATTCGATAAAGTAAATCATGATCTATTGTTGTTTAAGCTTGACCCTATGGGCTTTGGTATATTGTTGATAAAATGGATTGGATCATATTTAAAAGACAGAACACAATGTATTAAGTTTCGTAACTCGTATTCCAACAACATAAAAAGTATTATCTGGTGTACCTCAAGGTAGTCACTTGGGACCTCTTCTATTTACGCTATTTATAAATGATCTTCCTTCTGTAATTAAACACTCAACTACATTAATGTATGCAGATGATGTAAAGTTAATTTTTACCCTCAACAATCTTGACCAACAATCACTTTTACAGAATGATATTGATCGTTTAACTACTTGGTGTAATATTAATCTAATGGACCTAAATGTCAAAAAAAAATGCAAATATATGATTTTTACAAGATCAATTCCAATTAATGGTCGGTATATCATGAATAATGCTGTGCTTCTGGATAAAAAATTAGACTTTAGAAGTCACATTTCGCTAACACTAAATAAAGCTACTGCTGTACTTGGATTCATTAAACTGTGGGCTAAAGAGTTTTCGGATCCGTATACGACAAAACAATTGTTTACTACCTTGGTTAGACCAACACTCGAATATGGGTCAGTAGTCTGGGATCCGGAATATCATATACATTCGAACAAAATTGAATCAGTTCAAAAACAATTTTTGTTATTTTGCCTTCGTGGTTTGGGCTGGGATCCTAATATGAGGTTGCCATCTTATGAAAATCGTCTGGCTCTAATTAAGCTTCCTACATTGAAAAGTCGCAGACATATGCTAAATGTTACTTTCCTGTTAAAACTGTTAAATGGTAGTCTTCAATCTGAATTTCTTATCAACAAAATAAATATAAATATTCCTTTTCGATCATCAAGAAATTATAACTTTCTAATCCATTTTAAAACCATTTCTTTGCATTTCTCTTTCTGAATGTACAACATGTCGAGAGTGTTGCGTCAAAATTTCAAGTAAATCGGGGCAAAACTTAAGAAGCTTTTCAAGCCACCGTCCTCATACGGTATATCGTACATATATAAATCAGTTTTTAAAAAAACCTTAAATCGATTTTCTTGCAAATAAATGTTCGAAGTCCGTGAACATCATAACTCAAAATCTACTCGACCGATTCTTTTGAAATTTTACACACTACATCTACTCCTAAATCATCAGGTAACCGCGAAGAGTTTTATTATTTTCCATTTTCTTCCCCATTTTTTTAACAACAAATTCCCGAAATTTTATAGCAAAAATCGTGTTTTTCACTTCAAAATGCAGCAAAAAAAAAATAAATAAATTTAAATAAAATTCTTCGTCACTACTTCACCTTTTAAACGCATTCCGATTTTTTTATTTCGCATGATCCAGTAACGAGTTATGATGTTCACCGCAAAACAACAACGCCTCCGGAAATTCGCTGTCACGGACCTATTTATTAATAATTTTAATTGAAAATTTTTTCAAAGATTCTTCAAATGTTAACGTGTATATGAAATAAATAGTCCAGCATTATTCATAACTTCAAAAAAGAATTATGAAAATACGACTATTTTAACTTTTAAAACCTTACCCCCCAAATCCAAGTCCTGCATACTTCCCTGATCACGAACAAACCTATAAAAAATATCAAGTGCTTTATGCAAACAGTGCACATTATCTCGGACTGATTCTTGATGCTAAAATTAAATGGAAGGAGCACATTAAAATTAAAGCAACTGAACTTAAAGTAACATTACAGAAATTAAACTGGATAATTGGAAGAAAATCCATAATTGGAATCATAACTCTCTCTGCCTCAAACCATGCGAATGGACTGCTACACAACATAAACCCCGAAGCTTCAATTCTCTGCAATGAAGATACATATGTATATACTCACGAAAGTCAAGAAGAGCAAAACCTCAAGACTTGGTGTTAATATTATTTAACCTTATTAAGAAATATATATGGGGGATTTCATGTCAAGTGCACCAACTTTTGAAACCGATGTCTTCCGATCGGGATGAAATTTGCACCAAGGTTAGTCCTATTGGATAGTAGTTTAGACACAATTTTTCAAAACGATCGGTCCAGATCTCTCTGAGTTAGAGGGGATCAAAATTTGACATTTTGGCCAAACAGGTGTTTTTTCTCATCCATGTAACTTATTACCTATTGTTCCTAGAAAATTTTCTCCCAAAGAGTTTAGATAGCTATTTCTTCAGTATTTCGGCAAAAAATACTTTAAAAAAAAAAAATTTGTGGACTTTTTTTTTGCTAAATTAAAGCATTTTTTGCCTTTTTTTTTCAAAAAGGGCATTTTTTTTTTTTTTTTTTTTTCATAAGAAAGCTTAGGATTTTTCCTTTAAGAGCTTTTTGGTCGCTTAGTGGGATGGGAGTGGGATATCTATCAAAAAAGATGTTTTGTAACTCAAGACAACGGTTTTTCAATTTTTCACATATGCACTATTTTGAATTTTTTCCGATTTGTGTCTAAAACCTTACAAATAAAACCTATACTGAGAAACTAGACAAACTAAACTTTCCGAAGGTATATAACATACCTAACTAAAATTTTATACCCTCGATACTGTAATACTCAGAATATGTTAACCTCAGGAAAAAATCGCTTTTTTTCTATAGAAATGTTGAAAAATTATTATTTTTTATTTATTTTTAATAATAATTAAATTAATGTATAATAATAATAATATTAAAAGGATAAATAATTTATTAAAATTTAATCTTAATTGCATTAGATCTATTTATATCATAACTATTTTTATACTTAATTTATTGTAGCTGATGAAGTATTTAAGTCTTGTAAATTTTTAAATACCCAGTCTTTCATCCAGCTTTTTTGTCGCCTTTATTTACTGCGTTTTTTTGTCAATCCTTTCTTGGCGTTACTAGGTTCAGCTGTTGATTTCGCTGATGGTTTATTTGTTGTCTTTGGAAAGAAATCGCATTGAATAGAGGCAGAAAACTTTTTCAACTTTAGTCTTCCATCGACAAACGGTATAAAAGCATGGTATTGAGCGGTGCCATCGATTGTTACCGCAGCATCGAATCTGCTCTTCAGTGTTTTCAATGTTTCCTGATGATCCTCTTTGCTACTAAAAACTATTTTAGTTTCTTTACAATAACTCTTTGCCCAATGGAATAAAGCAGTCGCATCTAAGATGCGATCTTGATGAGAGCACTGGAGGCTATACTTCGCTGCATTTCTTTTAAGGTTTGCTCCAATACCATCACATGCTCCTTTACCATGAGCAGTACGATGAAAATGCCACTCAGTTGGCATTCCAAAATCTTTTTCATGGGCCATGAGATTTGCCAAGCTACTTTTGTTTTTAAAATGTTGACGAGCTCCGTTGGAAACGTAGTATACTTCCTTACTGTAAATTTAGATTTTAGAAATTTTAGCATTCTCTTCTGGTACTCATAAACTGCAACGGTATCATGTTTTAAATCGTCGGATATGATTGCCATACTTTTGTGTTCCAGTTTTTCATCTTTCATGTAGTAAATAACTACTGTGAATATAGTTGCTTGGTCGTTATTGAAGTGGAATGCTTGTATGGCATCCTGAAGAACATATTTATAGTTTTTTGCGAAATCATATGAAATAACGAATTCACCAGACTTCAAATGCATCTTCAAATCCTTGAAGAATGACCATTGCTCTTCGACTAAAAAGTCATGGTTTCTCAAGTTTAGCAATCCTGTACACATTTCTTCCACAAAATCATCCACATTTAAAATGATTGTTTTCAATGTGCATCTGTCAGTCTGAATCGAAGAATCAAATTTGACCTCCTCTATATATTCTCGATCTAAAGAGTTGATTAAATTTTCTTTGATGAATGTGGTTTTCGGCCAATTGGTACATTCACCTAAGTGGCAAGAAGTTGTTGCATTAGGACACATAGTCAATTTAAGACAATCGCGGTAATCGTGTAAATCTTCTGCCGAATCATCTGTTAAATACTTTAAGTTGATTTCCTTCAACATCAGTTTAACATTTTCATGGTAAATGCAAACGCATACTGTGTTAGTTCCGCTGCTTTCTGCCAAAACGCAATGTTTTGGCCTCATTTGGGTTAATTTCGTGAAGCCAATTCTAATATCCTCGTGTTCAGATTGAAATGTTGCAAATAACTCTTTCAGGTTACAGATAACCATTCTCTTCTGTTATGTTATGAAGGTATGTTACATACCTTCGGAAAGTTTAGTTTGTCTAGTTTCTCAATATAAGTTTTATTTGTAAGGTTTTAGACACAAATCGGAAAAAATTCAAAATAGTGCATTTGTGAAAAATTTAAAAACCGTTGTCTTGAGTTACAAAACATTTTTTTTGATAGATATCCCACTCCCATCCCACTAAGCGACCAAAAAGCTCTTAAAGGAAAAATCCTAAGCTTTCTTATGAAAAAAAAAAAAGAAAAAAAATGCCCTTTTTAAAAAAAAGGCAAAAAATGCTTTAATTTAGCAAAAAAAAAAAGTCTACAAATTTTTTTTTTTTTTTAAGTATTTTTTTCCGAAATATTGAAGAAATAGCTATCTAAACTCTTTGGGAGAAAATTTTCTAGGAACAATAGGTAATAAGTTACATGGATGAGAAAAAACACCTGTTTGGCCAAAATGTCAAATTTTGATCCCCTCTAACTCAGAGAGATCTGGACCGATCTTTTTGAAAAATTGTGTCTAAACTACTATCCAATAGGACTAACCTTGGAAGACATCGGTTTCAAAAGTTGGTGCACTTGACATGAAATCCCCCATATATATATTATTTGTTAGTTTAAGACTCAGTGTAATGTCACGAAGTGTAAATAAATTAGTTTTAAAGCTTTTCAATAAATAAAATAAAAAATATATTGTAAAATTTGAGTGTAAAAACTAAAACACCACGTAATATTTAAATGGTATTTCCAATGAAATAACAAACTCAACATACCTCTTATCCCACTATAGTGTGCATAAAATCACAGTAGAACATATCAAATTCTTATCCAGCAAAACGAATATACGAGTACATATTTCAAGCAAAAAAGCGATAAAATATTCGTAGCTTGTAAATTGTATGTCACTTTAGATTTTAAAAATCGTTTTATTTATTTTATGCTTCTTTATGTGTAGCTAAAAAAAAAAACGCAGTTGATTCCATTAAAAGCGTCTATTATAATATTGTGATAAAACATATTATATATATATTTTTTTGTAATTAAATTATATAGCTCGGTTTCTGATTTGAAATGTGTTTCATGATAAAACAAAAAAATATATATTCACTTGTTTGTTTCTGTGGCGTGTTTAGGCACGACTTTTGTTTTATCATTTATTGTTGTTTATGGTCATTTATCTCAGCTCTACTGTACCCATACAGTCAGCATCAAAACAAAGAATACTGCGATCAGTTCATCATTTTTAAATTCATAGTTCATAAAACTGTTTTGATTTTAAGTATATTCACACGTAGTTTATTTAAATAAAAAAAAATAATTCATTCATTTCTTTTTATACCCTATACCACTAGACCCCATTATAAATATACCATCCGATATTAACTTTTTCATATCTGCAGCCAAAAATAATAATAACAATGCCACTCAAATTTTGGTTTATTAGTTGGAACGAAGAGATGGGGTCTCTTAACCATGGTATAGGATATCGTTTAGTCGGTCTAGACCGACTATAATTTTCTTACTTGTTCATTTTCAATTTAACATCGACCTCAAAAATGGCCTTATTCTATGCTTCAAAAAAAAAAAAAAAAAAACAATGTACACTTAAAAAACTTACTTCAAAAACTAAGCCAATATTTAGTTTATATACCCTTTGCGTTTATGACTGCAGTAAGCCGTCTGGGCATTGAACCAAGTAGATTTTTAGTTACTTGTTAAGGAATATATTTCCAGTCTACAGTAATTATTATTTATTCTGCATTTCCGGTGCTGAATTTATCAGTGGTCCAAAAATAAACTCTATAGAACAATTCTCAGTCATAGCCTCCATATGAAGCTGATTCCTGATCTTCACCTAAAGCTATCAAAAAACAAAAATATTCAACAGATTTTTCTCAAATTTGGTGTGTTTATGTTTTTGCAAAAATTAAGTGACCTTACAAAATATAGTCTGGATCGGTCTATCTTTTGTCCTAGTCCCCATATAAATATAGCATCCAATGTGAACTTTTTCATATCCGAAGGCAAAAAAAACTATTAATAATACCACTCAAATTTGGTTTATGCTTATTTTATATAACAGTCGAATTGAACACTCTTTTATTTTTAAGCTTTGAAGAAGAAATAAATATTTAAAAAATAACTGAATATGTTTTAAAAAAATAAAAACAATTTTATTGTACTAAGAGGATCTACGAACTTATAAATGTTGAACTGTTAGCTGTACATTTTATTTCAACGCTGACTGTATTGTCTGGGTTTTAGATTTGTTTTTTTATTGTTTTATTATTGTTGTATTTGCAATAAGGCTACAGTATTTCCGTTCAAGTTTGGGTTGGTTTTTAGTAAGAATTAAAATCTTAAAAAAATTTAATTTTAGTAAAGAGTTCTCAATTATGTAGGGTCTACAGTTTCATTTGATATGAAACTTTAGAACCTATGGGCTGCGAAAATATATTACAATTAATGTGTCGCCAGCAAGGACTGGAAAACTTTTTATTTAATTTTCTCTAAAACAATTATGGTATAAAATTTTAAGATGTACAAAAAGAAATAGTTTATAAAAAAAAATGGAAATTATAATAAAACAACGTTATCGAAATTTTTTGTGTATAAGTATTTGAACATTTTAAATAAATAAATATTTTCAAGGTTTAATAAAACTGGGACAAATGTTTCTTCTACTAAGACATTTTTTTTATGTGAAAACATCTATACGCGCAGAGGGTAAAAATCTAATTCACAATACAATCACAAAAACAGAGTAAGACAAAAACGGTGTGAGGTATAATTGTATTGGTGAAAAGATTAGGAAGTGTTTGCAGATAAAATGAAAGCACGATTTCATTAGGAAGTGTTATAAAAACGTTTTGAAAAATGAAAAATCAAAACGTAAAAATAAGACATGAAAAATTAAAAATTAAAAATGAAAAATTAAAAATAAAAAACTAAAAATGAAAAATGAAAAATAAAAAATGAAAAATAAAAAATTAAAAATTAAAAATTAAAAATTAAAAATTAAAAATTAAAAATTAAAAATTAAAAATTAAAAATTAAAAATTAAAAATTAAAAATTAAAAATTAAAAATTAAAAATTAAAAATTAAAAATTAAAAATTAAAAATTAAAAATTAAAAATTAAAAATTAAAAATTAAAAATTAAAAATTAAAAATTAAAAATTAAAAATTAAAAATTAAAAATTAAAAATTAAAAATTAAAAATTAAAAATTAAAAATTAAAAATTAAAAATTAAAAATTAAAAATTAAAAATTAAAAATTAAAAATTAAAAATTAAAAATTAAAAATTAAAAATTAAAAATTAAAAATTAAAAATTAAAAATTAAAAATTAAAAATTAAAAATTAAAAATTAAAAATTAAAAATTAAAAATTAAAAATTAAAAATTAAAAATTAAAAATTAAAAATTAAAAATTAAAAATTAAAAATTAAAAATTAAAAATTAAAAATTAAAAATTAAAAATTAAAAATTAAAAATTAAAAATTAAAAATTAAAAATTAAAAATTAAAAATTAAAAATTAAAAATTAAAAATTAAAAATTAAAAATTAAAAATTAAAAATTAAAAATTAAAAATTAAAAATTAAAAATTAAAAATTAAAAATTAAAAATTAAAAATTAAAAATTAAAAATTAAAAATTAAAAATTAAAAATTAAAAATTAAAAATTAAAAATTAAAAATTAAAAATTAAAAATTAAAAATTAAAAATTAAAAATTAAAAATTAAAAATTAAAAATTAAAAATTAAAAATTAAAAATTAAAAATTAAAAATTAAAAATTAAAAATTAAAAATTAAAAATTAAAAATTAAAAATTAAAAATTAAAAATTAAAAATTAAAAATTAAAAATTAAAAATTAAAAATTAAAAATTAAAAATTAAAAATTAAAAATTAAAAATTAAAAATTAAAAATTAAAAATTAAAAATTAAAAATTAAAAATTAAAAATTAAAAATTAAAAATTAAAAATTAAAAATTAAAAATTAAAAATTAAAAATTAAAAATTAAAAATTAAAAATTAAAAATTAAAAATTAAAAATTAAAAATTAAAAATTAAAAATTAAAAATTAAAAATTAAAAATTAAAAATTAAAAATTAAAAATTAAAAATTAAAAATTAAAAATTAAAAATTAAAAATTAAAAATTAAAAATTAAAAATTAAAAATTAAAAATTAAAAATTAAAAATTAAAAATTAAAAATTAAAAATTAAAAATTAAAAATTAAAAATTAAAAATTAAAAATTAAAAATTAAAAATTAAAAATTAAAAATTAAAAATTAAAAATTAAAAATTAAAAATTAAAAATTAAAAATTAAAAATTAAAAATTAAAAATTAAAAATTAAAAATTAAAAATTAAAAATTAAAAATTAAAAATTAAAAATTAAAAATTAAAAATTAAAAATTAAAAATTAAAAATTAAAAATTAAAAATTAAAAATTAAAAATTAAAAATTAAAAATTAAAAATTAAAAATTAAAAATTAAAAATATATGTAGAATAAAAAATTAAAAATTAAAAATTAAAAATGAAAAATTAAAAATGGAAAATGGAAAATGAAAAATGGAAAATGAAAATAAAAAATAAAAATAAAAAATGAAGAATGAAAAATAAAAAATGGAAAACGAAAAATTAAAAATAAACCAGATGAAATAATAATAAATTTTTTTATATTAGCGTCGCCCCTGCAGTTCTGTTTGATTTTAAAAATGATGTTTACACATTTCCCCTGATATCGGAATCACATGATTTTTTTATTATTCTACCACAACTAGTCAATATTGACTTTACTGGTTGAAGCGCCATTGCCTTCTAAGTAACTCTGAAAATTTAATTAGACCGGAAATTCAATTTTACAATGATAGACTAGTTTTATATCATGAGATTCTGTTCTGCTTTGTATATCAGCATCTAACGTGTTTATTCCAAATCTCGATGACTGTCACCTTTTACAGTTTCGTAGTACTTTGTTTTGAAATCTTTGGATAATATCAATTACATTAATTTTCTCACCCCGAGATTTTAATACCATCGGACCAGACCGGTTTGACTATTTGTTTATGGATCATAATCTTATCATGAGTCGAAATAGAAGATTTTCTAGCAATTAGCCATCTATATTTTCTTTATTTCAATACATACAAAAATAAGGTATAAAAAACAGATAAGAAAATTATAGTCGGACTAGAATGACTATACGAAACCCTATATCATGCTTTCAGAGATCTTATATCTTAGATCCAACTAATTATAGTAAATAAGCATACACCAAGTTTGAGTGGGACTGTTATTAATTTTTTGCACTTCGTATATGAAAAAGTTAATATCGGTAGGAATATTTATATGAGGACTAGGTCGAAAAATGGACCAATTCCGACCATATTTGGTAATGTCACTTATTTTTTGCAAAACGTATAGAAACCAAATTTGAAACCAAATCTGTGCAATATTTTTGTTTTTTGATAGATTTAAGTGAAGATCGGGAAGCAGCTTTATATGGGGGCTATGACTAAGAATTGTCCTATAGGGTTTATTTTTGGATTACTGATAAATGGATGTAATAGACATACACAAACTCAATTTGACCGAGATCTATATAATAAATTGGATATTATGGCAATTTAAGTCATAGGGGTAATTTGTATGGCGTCTAGGACTGACCATGAATTGATTTTCACCAATTTCGACAGTCCTATGGCCAATGGAAGCTTATATACCAAATTTCATTAAAACGTATTCATATATGCGACCTGTGGTTTGATTATATGTATCGCTAAATCGACTCAGAAAGGGATTCTGAGTCGATCGGTATAATAAAAGATGAAATATTTTTGCTATAGGGTATAATTGTGTATGGTAGATTAATTAAATAGTATTTTATTAATATAAAGAAACATCAAATTCATAGAGTCGAAATTTATAATTAGTAATAATTAAAAAAAAAATAAATAAATAAATGATCAAACCAAACTGGAACAACATATTCCCATATTTAGAATAATTTTAGTACTTTGTGTGCATTTATTTAGATTTTTAGATATGCTTTTTTGAAAATGGTGTGATTTTTTAACCGTTGTACCAAATAATCCCATACATTCTCAAGTGAGTTAATATCAGGGGTCGCCTCCAACGTTTTTGAAAACATTTAGATATACCTTTTTATCCATAATTTTATCAGCAAAACGACCACCAAATCATCAATGAACCTTATTCATATTTAATAGTTGGTTCTAGATTTTTAAGCAACAGCGCTGTCTCGATCTGTAGGGTCTTCCACCCGACCCGTCAGTCAGCCTTTTCCCAGAATAGCAAATCGGGTAGTCTGTGGTCTTTAGCGAACAACAACAATTTCTTATTATCCTTTCGTATAAATGTTTTTTTTTGCATCGTCCTCTTTTTCCCAAATCTTTCTTAAAAATATTTCTTCCAACTTTTGAACCGTCAAAAAGCGGTTCTTTTTAAAATTCATCAGCTTTGAATTTATATTCATTAGTGCTTGTTTTGTTGGTATGTTTACAACATTTTGAAACTTTTTTTATAGTATTTTACGATACTATGAACGGTTCTGCGTACCAGTCTTACATTCTCTCTTATCGCTTTTCCACTTTTATTATAAACTCACGATTTACATTTTAAAAATATAAATCACGGTTAAATTCTGTTTGTAAATTTTTTTGAACTTCTGACTCGTTAAATTATTTTTGAGTCAAATTTAATGTTAATATTTTTAACCTGTCAAGTGTATACAACTCAAATTTGCAAAATAATTATTAGTTTTCGAAAAAAAAAAACTGGTTGTCCTCATCACTCCCATATTCCACAATACCCGAACTTGCTCTAGCATGAAACAGCATCAATATGAAAATGCCGTAGAGAATGTTCGTTTGTTTTGAATACACCGCCCGACATAACCAAATGATATATCATCTGACACGAATGAGATGATACACGTCTGAAACTAGTGACCATATGAAATAAAACTGCACATACAGTTTTTCAATTCGTGATCCTGTTTCCATTTTAAAGAGCTTCAGAATTTCGATTAAATTAAAAAAAAAATATTTTTAAATACTTATAGACGTCGCACAGTGGACCATTTGACGAGAAGGCAGTCAAAAATCTATAACTTTTGATTGGATTGCAATTTTGATATGAGATATTTTTTGGTTGGTAGGTGAGACTTTAGCCTTCAAGTTTTGCTATAAAACGTAATTCTCGAAAAAGTTACGGAGGGTTTAACATACATTTTCATTTGTAGTTGAATTTTAGTACAAAAGTGAAGTGTTAAAAGGTAAAAAAAGTTTTTTTTTAATATAATGTCTTATTTTTTCAGTTAATTTTACAACTAATACTTTTTTACAATTTTTTAAGTTAATTTTTTCAGAAAATGCCAAGCTTTGGCCCACGTAAACTTTTTAGTCATAATGTGCACGAGGGCCAAAGGTTGTTTTTTTTTTTTTTTTGAAAGATCCCGAGTTAAAATATAATTTATTAAGCAGCGAACGTAAAAGTTACCTTATATTGGTTCAAGATAGAGAAGTTTCAATGAAAAACTCGTATGTTTTTGCTTTAGTTAAATTTTTTTTTTATTGTCTTTTTAAATATTTCTATATCAATTTTTATGGTAAATTTATGAAATATAACAATTTTTATTGTAAATTTACAAAATATATAAATTTTTAAATCAAGAAAATTTTTTAACTATATAAAAAAAAGTGTAACTTATTGTTAGTGTAATGAAAAAGTACTTTAAATCAACCAATTTTAGTAAAAATTTCTTCTAAATAGCCTTGATTTTCATCTTCTAGAAGTTGTTTAGCTTCTTCGTCTAATTCAATAGAGGTAGTTTTCCATTTTTGACAAATGTTGGACATATATGGATCTGAAGTGCACAACAAAATAGTGATAAGGTCTTCATTAATACAACATCTGGATATGAAAAAGTTCGTATCGGATGCTATATCTATAAAGGGACTAGGTCCAAAAATGGACCGATCCTGATCATGTTTGGTAAAGTCTCTTGTATTTTGCAAAAATATGTACAAACAAAATTTGAGAAGAATCAGTGCAATATTTTAGTTTTTTAATAGATTTAAGTGAAGATCGGGAAGCAGCTCTATATGGGGTCAAAGGGATCATTTTTGGACTACTCATTAGTGGATGTAATGAACGCATACAAACCCAATTTGAGTAAGATCTATATGACAATTTGGATCTTATGGCAATTTATGTCGATTTCATATGGGTAATTTGTATGGGGGCTAGGTCTGAACATGGACCGATTCTCACCAATTTCAATAGCGTTCATCCCATGGCCGATAAAAGCTTATATACCAAATTTCATCAAAATATATTCATATTTGCGACCTGCAGTTTGATTACAAGCTTTACATGGACACACAGACGGACGGACGGACGGACGGACGGACGGACATTGTTAAATCAACTCAGAAAGTGATTCTGATTCGATCGGTATAATTAAAGATGGGTCTAGGTCAAATATTTTTGGTTGTTACAAACAGCAGCACAAAGTCATTATACCCAAACCACATAGTGGTATAGGGTATAAAAATATTTGACCTAGACCCATCTTTAATTATACCGATCGAATCAGAATCACTTTCTGAGTTGATTTAACAATGTCCGTCCGTCCGTCCGTCCGTCCGTCTGTGTGTCCATGTAAAGCTTGTAATCAAACTGCAGGTCGCAAATATGAATATATTTTGATGAAATTTGGTATATAAGCTTTTATCGGCCATGGGATGAACGCTATTGAAATTGGTGAGAATCGGTCCATGTTCAGACCTAGCCCCCATACAAATTACCAATATGAAATCGACATAAATTGCCATAAGATCCAAATTGTCATATAGATCTTACTCAAATTGGGTTTGTATGCTCTCATTACATCCACTAATGAGTAGTCCAAAAATGATCCCTTTGACCCCATATAGAGCTGCTTCCCGATCTTCACTTAAATCTATTAAAAAACAAAAATATTGCACTGATTCTTCTCAAATTTTGTTTGTACATATTTTTGCAAAATACAAGAGACTTTACCAAACATGATCAGGATCGGTCCATTTTTGGACCTAATCCCTTTATAGATATAGCATCCGATATGAACTTTTTCATATCTGCAGCCAAAAAAATTAATAAAAATCGCACTCAAATTTGGTTTTTGCTTATTTTCAATGTCCAGTTAGTTGGGCCTAAGAGATAAGGTTTCTAAACGCATGGTATAGGGTATCGTATAGTCGGTCTAGACCGACTATAATTTTCTTACTTGTTTTCTTTGTTTTTTCTCACTGTTTCGCCTAACGGACCAAATTCCAAATCATAACCCAATTTAAGAATATGCTCCATGAAACGTATTCTAGCATGAATAGGGGACATTCCAAATTCGTAGGCTTCCTTAAAACTAACCGTCTTCTGGTGGGGGTTGGCTTAATTGACTTGATATCTTTTGGCATATAATGCAGCTTGACGTTGACTTTGTTCCAGTTAAAGCTTGTGCAACTTTTCCATCAATCATTGTGAGACACATTTTAAAATGTACTTCAATGTCTTGGTCATCAAATTTAAATATTACTGGTTGAAGTTCCTTAATTTGATCTTTTATTTTTTGAACTTCTTCAGTTATGACATCTTTGGTTTCCTTTTTGAATGCAAATTTTATTGGTCTGCAATACTTTGTTGAAGAAGGAATTTCATTTTTCCATATATCAATTTCTGTTGCTCTGCTAGTTGACGGCTCTAAGACGCTATACCTTTTTGTTAAGCGCAATGGAACGAAAGATACCATAAATAAATTACCATCTGATGAATTTTCGGCATTAAATTGCTTGTATTGTTTCTGACCAGAGGATCCATCACATCCCCAATTAGAAATTAAAGTAATGCTGCCATTACCAATTTTTTTTAAATGATCAGTATCAAGCGTATTTAACAATCGTTCTGCAGTATGTTCAAGGAGATTTTGCAATTTTATTTCTGCTGATGTTGAAGTGACACTAATAGCAGATTGTGAAGGTAAGCATTCTTTTTTGGCAGAAACTAAACCTCGATACTCTGGAAAAATCTTACAATTCTGTTCATTGGTTCGCTTCCGCAATTCCTTATATTGATTTTTGGTCAATTTCAAATCCAAAAATAGGGCGAACGCTTCTTCCGGCGTAAATTTCTTATCTTCAATTGGTGTAGGAATGCTTTTCAAAATCCTCTTTGTGCGCCTTGGGCTCGCTACTACTTTTTATTCAATTATTTCAATTTAATTTTTTTTATTTTGGGTTGATTGAATTTGGTACAAAAATGAATCCTTAATAATTCTTTGAGAAATTTCTTCATTGATATTCTCCAGCTTGCGCCTTTGAGATCTTTCACTACATTCGTCAATTGGTTTTGCTAGTCGACCCTTTTTTCCACTTTCGTTGGCAGTTGTAGATGCAATGTCAAAAATAAGTTCCTTTATTAACCAGTCTTGGTAACGTTTGTACATCTTTGCCTTGCTATGAGAGCATTCTTTTCAAATTCGATTCAAATTCTTTTCAAATTCAATTCTTTTCAAATTCTAGGTTACAATTCTTAAAGAAGTCGTTGCTCACTATGTGCAAAATTACATCGTCTACATCATTTTGTTGAAAATAAATATCTGCCAGATCTCTGTAACAGTACTTAGCCAATGGACAAATTGCAATGAATAATAATTGTAGATACATTATTATAAATACTCTTTCTTGCAATTATGTAAAATAAAAATTTTTATCTATTATTACCACTTTTAGAAGCATAAAAAACCCACACCCTAACCCCTTTTAAAAGGTGAAGCATACCGGCTCATATCTTAAAGGGCTATGTCGCAATAGTTTTTTTTTTACCATTTACCTGTTATTTAAATTGTTTCCCATTTTGTCAGGTATTTAAACTATATAACTCTAATTCAGACTATTAATGTTTTTGAAAGATACCTATGTAAATGTAATAGTATGGAAGCCAACAAATTATACAAAATTTTTTTGACTTCAAAATCTTTTAAATGAAAAGAGTTACAGTCATTCAAAAATAAAAATTTACAAAGAAATTTTTAATTTTAGCAAAATACTGAGAAAGCCCATTTTCGAAGACCCTGTTCGCTGTGATATAGTTGAGATAGAGTCGCAATTTTTTGGCTCCCGAGTATTTACTTTCAAATGAATAACATAACTTTAAAATTGGTAACAAAAAAAAAATGATTTTTGGCCGCCTTCTCAAAATATGGTCCACTGTGCGTCGTAAGATGCCGCTATGGACGTTCAATAAAAGAGAAGAAACATGGAAACTTAATGCTTTTTTATATATTATCTTATCGGAACAAAAAAGTCAATAATGCTGTTTCTAAATTACAGCCTTCACATGCCAAATTTTTCATAAAAATTAGTTATATGCCTAGTGTATATATGTGTCTACCGGCCGTGGGACTAACGCTATTGAAATTGGTGAAAATCGGTGTATATTCAGAACTAGCCCCCATACAAATGAAACCATTGAGATCGACTTAAGTTGCCATAAGATCTAAATTATTATATGGATCATGGTAAAATTTAGTTTGTGTGGTATTATCTATAATATTAATAGGCTAGGCGATTTTTTCTGACTGATATTTTGTTCTACCATTTTATCCCGATTTTGACCAAACGTACATTGTTTGATAGGTATTTCTTTTAAGCGGTTTTGCAGATTTATAGATTTTTTAATTTTTTTCCTTTATTTTGAGTAAATTGCATTTAAAGTTGCTACTAACACATACATAAAATTATACATATGCTATTATTAAATTTGGTAATGTGTTTGTTGATGAGTTTGTTTTCATCATTCCCAATAATAATAAACTAAAATGGTGTTGGTTTGTGAATTGGCTAAGTTGAAAAATAAAGTTGCCTAGAAATGCAGTCGAATTTCGAGTGCTGGAATCTGCTAGTATCTACTAAACAGTAGTCCAAAAATAAACCCTGTACGACAATTCATGTTTACTAAAATCCAACAAAAAATAAAAAAAAACTGTACAGAAATTTTTCTTAAATTTGATTTATATATGTTTTTGCAAAAAATAAGTGTCTCCACCTAATATGGTGTGTATCGGCCCATTTTACGATCTAGTCCCCATACAAATATAGCATACGATATGAACTTTTTCATAGTTGCAGGTTAATTAATGCCTATAGTCATGAATTTGATGATCAAATTGTAATAGCTTTACAAGTTTCTCTTTCAAGAGAATTTTCTAACTGAAAGATAAGTGGCAAAGGACTCTTTTATTAAGGCAAAAATAACTGAAGACATTTCAAAGTAACTTAAGAAAATAGTTCATTATTGATTTATTTTCATTATTTTTATAGATAAATATAGACTTTGAACTACTGCATCTAAACAAAAACCATTTTCTTTTTGCTGAATGAAAAGTGTTCATGGAAAAAATCAGCAGTTATTATGAACTAAATATAAAAGATAAAAAGTCTAAAGAAGTTCTAACAAACTCAAAAGTTAATTTTTACCAAAATAAGAAATGCATAATCACATAATTTTTATATATATATATATTTCTATATATATATTTTAATTCATCACGTTCAGTTTTATGCCATTCACTAAATGCAGTAATTTTATCAACGACACGTTTCCCAGATAAAATTGGAAAGAATTAAAAAAAATCTATAACAAATGCTATCGAGAACTTCATGGTGCATCTTATTTCAATATTTGTGTTATATGTGTTTATAAATGATTGAATATATAAATAAAAAATTATCTTTTAATAAAATAATATTGTTTCAACGATATTTCAATATAGGAATCATTTCAAATTAAGATGACATTTCATGTTATTTTAATGTTATTTCTATTAGGCCGTCATATTAATTCTAAATGACTCAATGGTTAATGCAATAATAAATTTGTATTAATTCAACATGAAATTATTGTTATTGTAACTATACATAATGTTGATTCAATAAGGACCTTAACATTATTTCAACATGACACCCCTCTTGATTCAACTGGAATTTATTATAAAATAATGTTATATTACCATGAAACGCTAATGAACCAAATCATTAAGCTAAATTGTTGAATCAACCTTATTTCAGTTGATTTTACAATGATTTTTTCTGTGTGTATATTCCATATCCAATTAGTTAGACATTAGACCCCGTCTCGAAACACATGGTATAGGGTATCATGTAGTCGGTCAGAGCCACAATTTTCTTACTAGTTTTCTTACTTGTTTTTGATTTATACTCGCTTACGTTCAACTGAACTAAATTAACTTGACTTCTCTCCATCTTCTTTTTAACGCACACTACTTTTAGGCTAACGAAAGCCCAACTCTCTTCTTTTTATTTGTCTCACTAATAACAGGTTTTCGTTGGGCAACTCTTGCTGAACAGCCGACATGGTGCAGTGTTCTCCGCCTGGTCTTCCTTTCTGAACTCTTCATGGCCATCAGATGTAATCATGAGGAGTTATTTTGGTTTTTATTAGTTATTCGAATTTCTCGTGATGTGTTTACTATTTTGGAAATTCGAATAGCCTATATGGCATTCTACGATGGACCACAAGGCTGTTCTACCTTTTCCCACCATTTCATTAATCTGTGCCAACGATTTTCCGGTATTATTCAGGTGTAAAATAATTTATCTTCTGCCGAATTGATTTCGTAGAATGAGTTCTAAAAGAAAATGAATACTATACGAATAATTAAGCACGATACAGAATGTTATTCTAAACATTCTGTGAAGGTTTTTACAATTTATCATTTATTTATCTTTTATTTGTTTCATATAACATAAAAAGTATTTATATAATGTCCCTCAAAAAAATTTATTTAATGGAATTTACTCGTGCGATTACTTTTGTACATCACTGTCCTTTTTTGTTGTTTCTGGTTTTGGTTATAAGACCGAAAAATAAATATTCGCTATTCCAGATCTAAAAAAAACAGAGGTATTTGATTATTTGCAAGCGGTTAACATTTGCATACGTTAACAAATATTTTCTAAAATATAAACAAAACTTAGGTGTTTGTTTATCACCACAACATTGTACAGATTATAAATAATCAAAAAAAGCACCTTAATACTCGCGCTATTATTTTATGTTTTATTTACACAACCTCAAATATTGAGACGCACTAATCAAAAATGATTGATTTTGTTCACTCACCTCGTGTTCAAGTGTGGTCAATGATGTTATTAATCTAGTAAGTTAGGGCACAGTTCCATTGCAACCCATGCTCTGAAATTCAATGTACGACATTTTTGATCAATAAAAGTCAGTAAGAAAATTTCAGTCGGTTTAGATAGACTATGCGATACTCTATACCATGTGTTTCGAGAATTGGTCTTAGGTCCAACTAATTGGGTATAGAAAATAAGCATAAACCAAATCTGAGTGGAATTTTTACAAAAATTTTTGTCTGCAGATCTGAAAAAGTTCATATCGTTAAGTTATTTGTTTTTTCAAGAACATTTAAAAACCAAATTTCAGAAAAATCTGTGCAATATTTTTATTTAAGTGAAGATCGGAAAGCAGCTTTATATGGGCGTTATGACTAATTTGTCCGAGATCGATATGATAATCTGGACCTTATGGCAATTTAAGTCGCTTTCATAGGGGTCATTTGTATGGGGTCTAAGTCTGAACATGCACCGCTTTTCACCAATTGCAATAGCGATCGTTATATGGCCGATAGGAGCTTATATAGCAAATTTCATCAAAAAATATGCATATTTGCGTCATGTAGTTTGTTTACAAGGTTTACATTGACACATACACGGACAGGCGGATGGAAGGATATGCATCAGAAATTGATTCTGAATCGATCGGTATATTAAAAGGTGCGCTTACATCAAATATTTTTGGTAGTTACAAACATCAGCACATACTCATTATACGAGTATCCTGACCACATTGGGTATAAAAAAACACAATAGGAGCATCAAAATTGAAAAAAAAACAAGTAAGAACATTATAGTCGGTCGAGACCGACTATATGATACCGACTATATGATACCGACTATATGATACCCTATACCATGCGTTTAGAGACCCTATCTCTTAGGCCCAACTAACTGGCTATAGAAAATAAGCATAAACCAAATTTAAGTGGGATTTTTATTAATTTTTTTGGCTGCAGATATGAAAAAGTTCATATCGGATGCTATATCTATATGGGGACTAGGCCCAAAAATGGACCGATCCTGACCATGTTTGGTAAAGTCTCTTGTATTTTGCAAAAATATATACAAACAAAATTTGAGAAGAATCAGTGCAATATTTGTGTATTTTGATAGATTTAAGTGAAGATCGGAAAGCAGCTCTATATGGGGCCTATGACTAAGAGTTACCCAATAGGGATAATTTTTGGACTACTGATTAATGGATGTAATATATACATACAAACCCAATTTGACTAAGATTTATATGATAATTTGGATTTTATGGCAATTTAAGTCGATTTCATAGGGGTCATTTGTATGGGGGCTAGGTCTGAACATGGACTGATTCTCACCAATTTCAATAGCGTTCATCCCATGACTGATAGAAGATCAAATACCAAAGTTCATCAAAACATATTTATATTTGCGACCTGCAGTTTGATTACAAGCTTTACATGGACACACAGACGGACGGACGGACGGACATCGTTAAATCGAATCAGTTAGTGATTGTGATTCGATCGGTATAATTAAAGATGGGTGTAGGTCAAATAGTTTTGGTTGTTACAAACAGCAGCACAAAGTCATTATACCCAAACCACGTAGTGGTATAGGGTATATTTATTTATTTATTTATTTATTTATTTATTTATTTATTTATTTATTTATTTATTTATTTATATTATTAACTTATAATTATAAATTACAAGGTAATATAGGGATTCGAGCAATAGCTACTTTGGCCATCAGCTCAATATTATAATTCAATATTTACAGTATAGTAAATTTCATACACTTAATAGATATAATAATGCTTTAGATCTTATATAAACTTGTAGGCATTTGTTTGTTTTAGGAAATTTGTTATTTTCTTTAAGTTTTCAGGGGTTGGGTTAGATAAAGCCCTAATCGGGTCGGTCCCATTGAAAATATTTTGTTTTTCGTTATTAAATTTAGGACAATGTACAAGAATGTGTGAGGGATTTGGAATCGGAGTTGTACAATTACAAATTTGGGCAATATCAATGTTCATCAAGTGTCCGTGAGTTAATTTGGAATGTCCGAGTCTTAGTCGTTCAAATTTAATTATGTCAATTCTGTGGCAATCCGTAATACTTTTTAAAAGGGGGCGTATGTCTGTCATTTCATGATTTAGATTTTTATAGCAAAATGAGGTGGAGTGTATTAGGTTTTGTTTGTAGTGTTCAATGAGTTTTTGTACGATATAGTTATCCCAATCTTTGGGATTGTGATTAGGTATTGTGATTAGTGGAAAATGGTTAGCTTTTCTTGCAGTTTGATCAGCAAACTCGTTGCCCTTCATATCACAATGGCCAGGTACCCAAATTAATTTTATTTTATTTTGCATATTCATTAATAGATTTCTTATTTCAGAGATATAGTAGTTAGTGTTACTTATGTTACTTATAGATTGCAATGAAGAGAGAGAATCGGAACATATGGCAAATTTACCTCTGTTTTGCCCTACGTATTTTATTGCTCCGTATAAGGCTATCATTTCAGCAGAATAAATTGTGCTAAATTCGGGAAGAATAGCGGATTTTATTATCGTATTTTCTGTAGTTATACTAAAGGATGATGAAGTATTGCATTTTGATCCGTCAGTAAAAATAAATGTATGGTCGTAGAGTGTGTTCTTTAGCTCATTAAATAATATTTGGTATTGTATTGGACTACAAATAGATTTGGTATATTTGTGTACGGAGATATTAATAACTTCGTTTTGGAGAAGCCATGGTGGATGTTGCTTGGAACTGCTCTTCACTATAATAAGTGGCAGATCTAAACTTTTACAGTTTTGTATTGAACGGTGTATAGTTGATGGTATTTTAGGTATTTTTTGGTAACTTTGCATTTATTAACTAATTGCAAGAGGGGTGTGTTTGAGCTAAAATTTATAGTTTTTAAAAGTTTTGTAGTTAGTAATTTTGTTTGTGTTTCTAATGACAGGATATTCGATTCAAAAAGCATATTTTTAATTGGGGTTGAGCGAAAAGCTCCGAGGCAGAATCTTGTAGCAGAGTTAACTACTATTATAATTTTACGCAATACAGAGTTCGGGGAGTGACCATAGATCGACAATGCGTAATTAATTTTAGATATGAGAATCGCTTTTATTACACAAATAATAGTGTGCATATTGCAATTCATTTTAGCATTAGAAAGACATTTTATAATCTTAAGACGTTTTGATAAAGAAGATACTACGTAGTTTATGTGGCTGTCCCAGCGGTAACGAGAGTTAATATGCAATCCAAGTATTCTAAGAGTATCTACTTGAGTTAAGTTTATGGGCGATGAAATTATGATGCAGCTGCAGTTTTTCTTGCGACATATGTGAACATATTTACATTTGGGTATAGAGAGAATTGCTCCTGAAAATTAAGACCACTCCTCTATTTCACGAAACAGATTGTTTAGGTTAATTGTTGGGTTTTTTGTTTTATCAGACCTGATAATCAAATTAAAATCATCTGCATAGGCAATAAAATCAAGTTCTTTATAAAATGAAATAATAGTACATAATCTATTGTACGCGATCAGGAAGAGTATTATTGACAAAGGAGATCCCTGTGGGATACCATTATGTAATGGATGTGGAGACGAGTAGCTGTTACCAAGCCGTACTATTATTTTTCTATTGGTCATAAAGTTTTTGATGTAATTTATGATATTTGGACCCATTCCCCAGGAAGAAAGTTGATCTATAATAGCATGTATGCCAATTCTATCAAAAGCTCTCTCGAAATCTATTGATATGACTGTGGTGTGTTTGCGGGTTGATAGAGTAGTTGTGATTTGGTAATCTATATATAAAAGTGGGTCAATTGTGGATTTTCCCTTTCTGAAGCCAAATTGTCGGCTATTAAGAAGTTTGTACGTTTCCACAAACCACCATAGCCTATTGGCTACTATTCTATCCATAACTTTTGCTAGGCAGGAGTTAAGAGAAATCGGTCGATAAGATTTAACAAGAGTCTTGTCGGCTCCTGGTTTGGGTATTGGTACTACAATGCTGTTTTTATATTGCTGAGGAATATGGGAGGTAAAAATATTATTATATAAATTTAGTAATCTTTTTTTCATATTTAAAGGTAGGTTTATAAGCATGGGATATGACACTCTGTCCATACCTGGTGTTTTTCCTTTTAGTTTTGCAAAAACTGACGAAAGTTCTAATATGTTAATCGGGGTTTCAATTTGTAATGCTTTACGAGTGGGAGTAATCAAGGGAGGATTGCTGACATATCTGTGCTTATACGTTCTAAAGTTTTGGGCGAAGTTAATATCAGAGGAGTTATCAGACCAAGAGGCTGCAAATTCCTGGGCCATATCTAATCTATCTGTCAATTTAACATCTGGGTTTCCTAACTTAGAAATGCAATGTATCGAGTTTGTTGCTTTATAACCTGTATAGTTTTTAATATTTGACCAGATTTTTGCGATTGGTGTAGATGGATTGATAGTGGACCCGAGTTCGTTAATAGATTTAGCCTTCGCTAACTTAATTTCTCTTTTAAATTGAGATCTAATTTTCTTGAAGTGGACCAGATTGTAGGAATTCATATCACGTTTGTAAGTACGCCAGGAATTATTCTTTTGTCTTTTGAGATCTTCTAGTTTATTGTTCCACCAAGGAACTTTTTTATTGAACCTTTTTATAGTCTGAGGAATAGTAATGTTTGCAGATTGCAGAATGATTTTTGAAATGTTAGCAGCTAGGAGTTATTATAGACAAATTATTGAATTTTATCAAGCTAGGAAAATAAGAAAATTTTTTGACAAAATCCATGCCATAATCCATACATACACTCCTCATATCATAAATTATTTTTAAGTCATCCAAAAACTAATGCAAATTGGCTGCAGCTCTCACAATCAGCGATGGCAACTTTTTTCAAATAACAAGCAAATAACAGTAGCGCTGAGCCGCTAAATTAGCATTAAATTATTTGTTTGAAAAAAAAAAAATTATTTTTATTAATTTTCAAAAAATTATATATTATTTAGTATTTATTGAAAGTACCTATCACTAATAACAAGAGTGTTAAATTCGGCTGTGCCTGTCACCTGCACCTTAAACTGAATATTACAACCAATGTTTGTTACGGCTACCACTTTAAAACTGTTGTCGCTACTGAAATTTAAATTACGAATACCAATTAAATTTTAAGTTAATTGCTTTTCTTGTTGGCCAGTTTCTATTATAATTCCTTGTTATGAAAGACAATTCTCGTGTCTTCTATAGAAAGAATTCGTTACTATTTGAAAAATGGCATTATTTTTCTGTTACTAGAGTAGAAAACCCCTAAGTACTTCATAGAACACCAATTAAGTTCAATACTTAACGCAGCCGGTGTTATAACACCTAAAGTTGAGCCCTCTAAGAATGTTTTACGACCTTAGAAGTCATACGATAATTTAAAAAAAAAATTCAACTGATACTTAGCTAAAAATCTCCAGATAGTAATATTAAACAAAGCAATTTTTAAACTCTTTCTTTTATCTCATACTCTCTGTCTCTCTGTCTGTCTGTCATGGGTCAACCCCATTCCTCCTTAACCAATCGAGCTTAAACTTGGCCCATAGTCTTGTTGTGACTCAAAATTAATTTCGGGCTAGTCACGCAAAGTCACGCATAGTCACGCACCGTCACGGAGTGTTCTAAATGTCATTTCTCTCATTCGATCGATTTAAAACTTGATCCATACATTTGCTGTGAAAAAAAGATTAACTTTGACTTAGTCACGCACAGTCACGCATGGTCACCCTCAGTCACGAAGAGATTTAAAACGGATTTCCCCTAATCCAATCAATCTGAAACTTGGTCGATATACTTGCTGTAAAGAAAGATTAACTTCGACAGAATCAAGCACAGTCACGCATAGTCACGCCCAGTCACGGAGTGATTTAAAACCCATTTCCCCTTATCCCATCGATCTGAAACTTGGCCGATAGACTTGCTGTGAAAAAAGATTAACTTTGACACGCACAGTCACGCATAGTCACGCACAGTCACGGAGTGATCTAAACGTCACTTCCCCTCATCCGATCGATATGAAACTTGATCCATACATTTGCTGTGAAAAAAAGATTAACTTTGACTTAGTCACGCACAGTCACGCACAGTAACGGAGTGATTTAAAACCCATTTCCCCTCATCCCATCGATCAGAAACTTTGTCCATAGACTCGTTGTGACCAAAGATTAATTTTAAAATAGTCACGCAAAGTCACGGAGAGATTCAAAACTCATATGCATAAGGAAAGAAAGAGTTTTAATAAAAACTTTGTTTTTATTGGTTAGATTATATCTGTGGTCACAAGCATTAACCGCCTAAGTCGAAAATCATGCTTGCGAGAAAAATAACTGTTTATGTAAATGTAATGGGGCTTCATTACGACTTAGGTCAGTATGTTTTCATTAATAACTTTTTAATAAACAGTGTTAGAGAAATGGGTATTTCACGGAAATATAAAGCGTTTTTAGTAGAATATAACAGCATACATAACTTAAATCGTTCTTAAGTCGACTTAGGCGGTTATCGCTTGCGATATTTTTCTCGAAAGAATGATTTTCGCCGATTTGAGTTATTTATACTATCATATTCTACTAAAAAATCTTTATATTTACGTGAAATCCCCATTTCTCTAACACTGTTTATTAAAAAGTTATTAATAAAAACATACTGACCTAAGTCGTAATGAAGCCCCATTACATTTATATAAAAAACAATTTTTCTCAAAAGCATGATTTTCGAGTTAGGCGGTTATTGCTTGTGACCACAGATATATATAATGTCTTATTTTTTCAATTAATACATTTTAAAATTTTTAATTTTGTCAGAAAATGCCAAACTTTGGTCCTCGTAAAATTTTAAGTCTTAATAATCACAAGGGCGAAAGGTTGCCTTTCTTGAAAGAGCCCGCTTAGAATATAATTTAATAAGCAGCGAAGATAAAAGTTACCTGATATTGGTTCAAGATAGAGAAGTTTCAATGAAAAGTCGTATGTTTACTTTAGTTAAAATTATTTTACTATCTTTTTAAATATTTCTATATAGATTTTTATTGTAAATTTATAAAATAAATTTATAATCTTTAAATCAAGAAAAATTGTTAACTATATAAAAAAAAAGAGAATAACTTACTGTTAGTGTACTGTGAAACTATATTAAATCAAACAATTCTTCTAGAAGTTGTTTAGCTTCTTCATCTAATTCGTTTTTGTCGAATGTTGGACATATGTATATGGATCTGAAGTGCACAACAAAATAGTGATAAGGTCTTCATTTGTGCAACATCTGGACATTTTTCTTGTGTTGTGCTCGCGAAAGAATCTGTAGTCAATGTTCCTTTTTTCTTGCGCTTCTTCAAATAGATCTCCTATTGGTAGCATATTGTTTTGAATTATTTGTTCCCCATGGTTCAAAATTTTATGAACTGTGGATGGCATACATCTCCAAGAGTATTTTTTTTGTTATAAAGTATAACAGTTTTATTGGCGTACTCTACAAATTTTTTGCATTCATCTTTCTGCTGTATGCTAGAACTTGTATTATGATTTTTAATCGTCTTATTAATTCATGATCTACAGCTGTGAAAGATGCTGCAGTTTCTGGATCGGAAAAAAAAACTCCTTGCAATATTTTCATCATTTGAATTTCGTTCTCCTTGTTTTGATTGGTCGATTATGAGGCCTAGCTGTAGATATTTTTCTTGAATTTGTTTTGTTTTTTCTTTTTGCTTTCTTTATTTCTTCATTATACCCTATACCACTATATGATTTGGGTATAATGACTTTGTGCTGCTGTTTGTAACAACCAAAAATATTTGACCCAGACCCATCTTTAATTATACCGATCGAATCAGAATCACTATCTGATTCGATTTAACGATGTCCGTCCGTCCGTCCGTCCGTCCGTCTGTGTGTCCATGTAAACCTTGTAATCAAACTGTAGGTCGCAAATATGAATATATTTTGATGAAATTTAGTATATAAGCTTTTATCGGCCATGGGATGAACGCTATTGAAATTGGTGGGAATCGGTCCATGTTCAGACCTAGCCCCCATACAAATTACCCCTATGAAATCGACATAAATTGTTATAAGATCCAAATTGTCATATAGATCTTACTCAAATTGGGTTTGTATGCGTTCATTTCATCCATTAATGAGTAGTCCAAAAATGATCGGACCTAGACCGACTATAATTTTCTTACTTGTTTTCTTTGCTTTTTTCTCACTGTTTCGCGTAACGTAAAACGTACTCTAGCATGAAGTGGCGACATTCCAAATTCGTAGGCTTCCTTAAAACTATCGTTTTGTGGTGGGGGTTGGCTTTATTGACTTGCTGTCATTTGATATATAATGCAGCTTGGACTTTGTTTCGGTTAAAGCTTGTATAACTTTTCCATCAATCATTGTGAGCCGCATGTTAAAAATTACTTCAATGTCTTGGTCATCAAATTTCAGTTATGACATCTTTGGTTTCCTTTTTGAATGCAAATTTTATTGGTCTGCAATACTTTGTTGAAGAAGGAATTTCATTTTTCCATACATCAAGTTCTGTTCCATTGTTAAACGCAATGGAATGATAGATCCATAAATAAATTATGCCTCAACCCTTTTATATAAGTAGTAGTAATTCTTTATTGTAAAATGCTTTTGTTTTGTTATAAGTATGGCCGACTTCCTAAATGCAAGTTGCAATGCATATTTACAATGCATAGAATTCTTAAATGCATACGTATACTTTCTGGCAACGCCTAATGTTGTTCTTTTTAATTCTTTTATTTATTTATTTTTTTTTATCATTATTATTATTACTAGCAGATTTTAGCGCTCGAAATTCGAGTGCAATTTCTAGGAAGCTTTATTTTTCAACTTAGCCAATTCACAAACCAACACTTTTGTGGTGTATTATTATTATGAATGAAGAAAACAAACTCATTAACAAACACATTAACAAATTTAATAAAACACACGTAGCATATGTATTATTTTATGTATGTGTTAGTAGTAGCAACTTTAAGGGCAATTTACGCGAAATAAAGGAAAAAATTGAAAAATCTGTAAATCTGCAAAACGGCTAAAAAGAAATACCTTTCAAATAATATATGTTTGGTCAAAATCGGGATAAAACGGTGGAACAAAACATCGGTCACAAGAAATCGCCTAGCCTATTAATATTATAGATTATTATTATTATTTTTGTTCATTATTTCTTTTACCTTTTTTTTTCTTAGTTCTAAGTATTAACCAAGACACACGTCTCAAGTTATCTTATATTTTGTCGGGAGCAAACTAACCTACTCCCAATTGAAAATATAAAACACTATACCTCAGCAAGCAGCACCTCACATCCAATCTTATTAGAATAATACACTACTCTATAGTTCTAAGGTACTCTTTTTTTATTCCATTTTTTTATTATATATCATAGTAATATTTTCTTTAAGACTCAATAAAATTTGAATTTGAATTAAATAAGGTTACTTTTTTTAAAAAGGGTAAGTAACTTTTTTTTAAGAAAGATATTTTTTAAAAAGGTACTTTTCTTAAAGGTACTTTTTACTTTAAAAAAAAAAAAGGTTCTTTAAAAAAATAATTTTTAAGAAAAATATTTTTTTTTAAAAATTGTATCTTTAAGAAAGATGCTTTTTTAAAAAATTTAAAAAAGTTCTTATTAAAAAAGGCCACTTTAAAAAAATGGGTACTTTAAAAAAAGGAACTTTATTTTGGGATCATATTTTCTTTAATATGAGAGATTTTCTTTATGCTAATGTGACACGTGCAGTATAATCATACACATACCCTCATGAAGCAAATGCCACAACTACAACGAATACAGCAATTAGAAGACTTACAACGTATTTCTTAAGAAAAACAACAAACACATTGAACATTTCTATTTTTTCAAGTTTTTTCACATTTTCATTCATATCTCGGGACCCATTGGACCAATTTTGGTGATTTTGAATAACAACTTAACCAGGATGTTAGTAAGCAATGTTATGCAAAAACGAAGACTCTAGCTTGGTTATTGAGGGTGTGATCGTGATTTACACAGACAGTCGGAGAGACAGTCGTCGCTAAATCAAATCTAAATCTTTTGTTATAAGGATCCAGAAAATATGTGGTTCATGGAGTCTCCAGAATTTATTTCGATGCGTTACAAACGGAATGACAAACTGATATATACCCTCTGCACCGTGGTGTGGATGATATAAGAAATATATTAGATATGAGCCACCTTTCCCAATACTTAACCACAACAGCTATTAAATTTTCATTAAATTATGTCGGGACATAACCGTTAAAAATGCGTCAACATCGCATTAACTTTAGCCGAGAGCTAAAATTTGGCACAGGTTTATTCCGCGTGACAATTTAATCTATGCAAAATTTGAGCTGTAAAATTCCGTGGAAAACTGTGAACAGCGGGAAAAATCATCAAAATCAAATTATCTAGCAACTGGCCATACAAAGTGTAGTCACATAAAAAAGAAAATTTTAAATTTAAAGCAAAGCACACAATTTAGTTTATTGTATCAGACCTAAAGTCCAGTCAGATTTTACTGGATAGCAAAATCTTGTTGCAACTCATTTTAATGAGTATCAGCTGTCATAATCCCGCATCATTTTTTTTTTTCTCATGCACACATTTGGGCTGCAATGGCTGAGTAAGTAATTGTTTTGTTTTTTTAAGTTAATTATTAATTTTATACAAAGAACTAACAATTTTATAATGCAGAGACAAAAAGTGGAGCGCATGAGCGAAAAAAATTATTAATTGCGACGAGACTTCGACATGAACCAGATTTTACGGGCAAAAATAAGAAGCGAAATACCATTTGGGAAACGATCTTAAGGGAAATAAAAGATATTGATAGTTCTTGCCCATTCTCGAGGGATGAAATAACTAGATGTTTCCTGAATATTGTGGGAACTTATAAACAAATAAAAAAAAAAAGAAATAATACGTCCGGTGAAGCTGCAACGAATTGGGAATATTTTGATGACATTGATGAAGTGTTTGGAAGCCGCAGTAGCATTGATGTTCCGCAAGAAAAGCTCGAATATTCGTTGCAGGATCTCACTAATAAACTATTAGATAATCCGACCACAGAATCAAGAGATGAGGCTGATAATACACAAACAACATCTACGAAAAGAAAAAGGAATGAGGTTATTGAATTTTTATAGAAAGATTCTGAAAAGGAAGAAGAAATGATAAACAAGCTTTATTAAAATTGAAAGTGAAAAACTAGAAGTTGAAAAAGAAAAAGTTAAGGAATTAAAAAAACTTCGTACCATATTCCAGAAAACCGTAGAGAAGAATGCAGATTGCCCAACAAATAAATATTATCAAATAAATACTGTTTGAAGATTTAACCTGAGCCAATTCCTCAGCACTTGCCAATAAAGCGGATAAATAATTTTGTGTTACCTCCATATTTCTGGAAGATTTTATTCAATTTAATACCATATGTTTTTGACATACATATGTTTTTTGTATGAGTTGGATAACGACGTTCCTAAATGCCATTAATATTCAAAAAATTTCTCTACAATGCAAGTTTACACCTAACACATGCTTTGCATTACATATGCATTTTTAGAAATTATGAATTGCAACTTGCATTTAGGAAGTCGGCCTATATAACAACTCGTGTCAACTCTACCGTTTCCAAATAAAATCACGCAAAAAATACACCGGTACGACCAACTTTTGTAGTCATAACACACAGGAGGACGGACGGACATCGTTAAATCGACTCAGAAAGTGATTTTGAATCGATCCGAAAGATGGGACCAATATTTTTGCTAGTTACAAACATCAGGGCAAACTCATTATACCCTAACTATGTGGAAAACTTTTGTATTCATAAATTTTGCACTATATATCTGACCTTGGGTTAGAAAAATTGTTCTGGTGCACACGGTAGGAACTGGCGGGATTACAATGGGGTATAGGGGTGTAGGGGAAGCTTCAGACTACAAAATACAAAATAGGGCAAGTTTTTTTTATGGCTTTTGATGGGCAGGAGTTATGCTCTATTAAGTAGGAGATTTTCGGGAAATTTGGACCATTTTAAAATTTTTTTTTTATATTTTTATCATTAATAACTGAGAAGTTACAAAATTATACAAAATTTATTTTACTTTAAAATCTTTTAAAACAAAAAAGCTACAGTCATTTAAAAATTTAAATTTACAAAGAAATTTTAAATTTTAGCAAAATACTGAGGAAGTGCATTTTCGAAAACCCTGTTCGCTGTGATACAGTTGAAATTTTTGGCTCCCGATGTTCACTGGTATTTACTTTCAAATGAATAACATAAATTTAAAATCGGTAACCAAAAAAATAAATGATTTTTGGACGCCTTCCAAAAGTATGGTCCACAGTGCGGTGGTTCCATGAGATGGGGACAATTCAATATAAGCCATGGCTTCACCACTACTGACTTATGTTTTGGATCGTTGCTTTAGTAGAAACTAAAGTTGCAGCGCAAACCCAGAGTATCAGCAATCTGTAGCAATTTTTCTTTTAGAATACCTATGTACATCATTTTATCCATGTTCATTTCAATTAAAACTAAATTTCGAAATCCTGATGCGCCCAAACCATGACATTGTCACCACAGTGTTTTACAGTCGCACGCAAATTTTTTAACTCAAGCTGTGTATTAGACTTCCGCCACACCATCGTCTTTCCAACTGAGCAAAATATATTAAATTTCGATTTATCGGATATAATGACAGTGTTCCAAAATTATGAAACCTTTAAAAAATATATTTTTATACCCTATACCACTATGTGGTTTGGATATAATGACTTTGTGCTGCTGTTTGTAACTACCGAAAATATTTGACCTAAACCCATCTTTTATTATACCGATCGACTCAGAATCACTTTCTGAGGCGATTTAGCGATGTCCGCGCGTCCGTCCGTCTGTATGTCCATGTCAACCTTATAATCAAACTACAGGTCGCAAATATGAATATTTTCTGATGAAATTTGGTATATAAGCTTTTAGCGGTCCATGTTCAAACCTAGTCCCCATACAAATGACCCCTATGAATCTAAATTGCCAAATTATCATATAGATCTCAGTCAAATTGAGTTTGCATGTGTTTATCATATCCATTAATCAGTAGTTCAAACATAATAATAGGACAATTTTTAGTCACAGGTCCCATATAGAGCTGCTTCCCGATCTTCACTTAAATCTATCAAAAAACAAAAATATTACACAGATTTTTCTCAAATTTGGTTTGTATATATTTTTTCAAAATATATATGACTTTACCAAATATGGTCAGAATCGGTCCATTTTTCGACCCAGTCCCCATATAAATATAGCACCCGATATAAACTTTTTCATATCTGCAGCCAAAAAAATTAATAAAAATAAATTTAGATAATGCTTATTTTCTATATCCAATTAGTTGGACCGGACGAATAGGGTCTCTTAACCATAGTATAGGGTATCGGTCTAGACCGACTATAATTTCTTACATTTTTTTTATGAAGGGCTTGGCTGGTGGTATTCGACCATGAAAGTCATGTGATCGCAAGAGATGACGAATTATTGATGCACTACTGGCCTTGCCAAGAGAATTGTGCATCTTATCAGCTAATTTTTCCGAACTGTAGAAGACGGTATATTCAGTTGTTCAGCAATTTCACTGACTTTTCAATTATTAATATTGCTGGATGACCAACTCCCGTTACTCAATAGTTGTGCGTCGGCCCATATTTCAGGCATTAGAAATAAATCGAAAAGTGTGTTGGTTTTCCAATATTTATTTTAGAATAGCTTTATTTCTACATTGATCAACCTATTTGATGCAGTCAACTTTTACTTTTTTATTACTTTTTATTTTATTTACAATCAACAAAACAAACTGTAAAATATATGATATATAATTTTTGAATAAAAAAGTACGCTCTTTAAAATGACGTTTTTATTTTTTCGGTATCGTATTTGGTTCAGAAGTTACTGTATGGTGAATTTGAATTTTGCCCTGCATCAAATAAGCTGACACCCACTGTACAAAAAGATATCCTGAAGCTTGCGTTAAATGGGTTAAAATGTTGTGCGAATGTGTTCTGAAGCAAATTTTACTAGGAGGTACCAAAGACGAGAAAAATAAAAATTAAAAATAATGAATGAAGAATGAAAAATAAATAATGAGAAGTGAAAAATAAAAATTGAAAAATAAAAATGAAATATGAAAAATGAGAAATAAAAATGAAAAATGAAAAATTAAAAATTAGAAATAAAAAATTAAAAATTAAAAATTAAAAATAAAAATTAAAAATTAAAAATTAAAAATTAAAAATTAAAAATTTAAATCTAAAAATTAAAAATTAAAAATTAAAAATTAAAAACTAAAAATTAAAAATTAAAAATTAAAAATTAAAAATTAAAAATTAAAAATTAAAAATTAAAAATTAAAAATTAAAAATTAAAAATTAAAAATTAAAAATTAAAAATTAAAAATTAAAAATTAAAAATTAAAAATTAAAAATTAAAAATTAAAAATTAAAAATTAAAAATTAAAAATTAAAAATTAAAAATTAAAAATTAAAAATTAAAAATTAAAAATTAAAAATTAAAAATTAAAAATTAAAAATTAAAAATTAAAAATTAAAAATTAAAAATTAAAAATTAAAAATTAAAAATTAAAAATTAAAAATTAAAAATTAAAAATTAAAAATTAAAAATTAAAAATTAAAAATTAAAAATTAAAAATTAAAAATTAAAAATTAAAAATTAAAAATTAAAAATTAAAAATTAAAAATTAAAAATTAAAAATTAAAAATTAAAAATTATAAATTAAAAATTAAAAATTTAAGTCTAAAAATTAAAAATTAGAAATAAAAAATTAAAAATTAAAAATAAAAATTAAAAATTAAAAATTAAAAATTAAAAATTAAAAATTTAAAATTAAAAAGTAAAAATTTAAAATTAAAAAGTAAAAATTAAAAAATAAAAATTTAAATCTAAAAATTAAAAATTAAAAATTAAAAATTAAAAATCAAAAATTAAAAATTAAAAATTAAAAATTAAAATTTAAAAATTAAAAATTAAAAATTAAAAATTAAAAATTAAAAATTAAAAATTAAAAATTAAAAATTAAAAACTAAAAATTAAAAATTAAAAATTAAAAATTAAAAATTAAAAATTAAAAATTAAAAATTAAAAATTAAAAATTAAAAATTAAAAATTAAAAATTAAAAATTAAAAATTAAAAATTAAAAATTAAAAATTAAAAATTAAAAATTAAAAATTAAAAACTAAAAATTAAAAATTAAAAATTAAAAATTAAAAATTAAAAATTAAAAATTAAAAATTAAAAATTAAAAATTAAAAATTAAAAATTAAAAATTAAAAATTAAAAATTAAAAATTAAAAATTAAAAATTAAAAATTAAAAATTAAAAATTAAAAATTAAAAATTAAAAATTTAAAATTAAAAATTAAAAATTAAAAATTAAAAATTAAAAATTAAAAATTAAAAATTAAAAATTAAAAATTAAAAATTAAAAATTAAAAATTAAAAATTAAAAATTAAAAATTAAAAATTAAAAATTAAAAATTAAAAATTAAAAATTAAAAATTAAAAATTAAAAATTAAAAATTAAAAATTAAAAATTAAAAATTAAAAATTAAAAATTAAAAATTAAAAATTAAAAATTAAAAATTAAAAATTAAAAATTAAAAATTAAAAATTAAAAATTAAAAATTAAAAATTAAAAATTAAAAATTAAAAATTAAAAATTAAAAATTAAAAATTAAAAATTAAAAATTAAAAATTAAAAATTAAAAATTAAAAATTAAAAATTAAAAATTAAAAATTAAAAATTAAAAATTAAAAATTAAAAATTAAAAATTAAAAATTAAAAATTAAAAATTAAAAATTAAAAATTAAAAATTAAAAATTAAAAATTAAAAATTAAAAATTAAAAATTAAAAATTAAAAATTAAAAATTAAAAATTAAAAATTAAAAATTAAAAATTAAAAATTAAAAATTAAAAATTAAAAATTAAAAATTAAAAATTAAAAATTAAAAATTAAAAAATTAAAAATTAAAAATTAAAAATTAAAAATTAAAAATTAAAAATTAAAAATTAAAAATTAAAAATTAAAAATTAAAAATTAAAAATTAAAAATTAAAAATTAAAAATTAAAAATTAAAAATTAAAAATTAAAAATTAAAAATTAAAAATTAAAAATTAAAAATTAAAAATTAAAAATTAAAAATTAAAAATTAAAAATTAAAAATTAAAAATTAAAAATTAAAAATTAAAAATTAAAAATTAAAAAATAAAAATTAAAAATTAAAAACTAAAAAAATTAAAAATTAAAAATTAAAAATTAAAAATTAAAAATTAAAAATTAAAAATTAAAAATTAAAAATTAAAAATTAAAATTAAAAATTAAAAATTAAAAATTAAAAATTAAAAATTAAAAATTAAAAATTAAAAATTAAAAATTAAAAATTAAAAATTAAAAATTAAAAATTAAAAATTAAAAATTAAAAAGTAAAAATTAAAAAATAAAAATTTAAATCTAAAAATTAAAAATTAAAAATTAAAAATTAAAAATTAAAAATTAAAAATCAAAAATTAAAATTAAAAATTAAAAATTAAAAATTAAAAATTAAAAATTAAAAATTAAAAATTAAAAATTAAAAATTAAAAATTAAAAATTAAAAATTAAAAATTAAAAATTAAAAATTAAAAATTAAAAATAAAAAATTAAAAATTAAAAATTAAAAATTAAAAATTAAAAATTAAAAATTAAAAATTAAAAATTAAAAATTAAAAATTAACAATTAAAAATTAAAAATTAAAAATTAAAAATTAAAAATTAAAAATTAAAAATTAAAAATTAAAAATTAAAAATTAAAAATTAAAAATTAAAAATTAAAAATTAAAAATTAAAAATTAAAAATTAAAAATTAAAAATTAAAAATTAAAAATTAAAAATTAAAAATTAAAAATTAAAAATTAAAAATTAAAAATTAAAAATTAAAAATTAAAAATTAAAAATTAAAAATTAAAAATAAAAATTAAAAATTAAAAATTAAAAATTAAAAATTAAAAATTAAAAATTAAAAATTAAAAATTAAAAATTAAAATTAAAAATTAAAAATTAAAAATTAAAAATTAAAAATTAAAAATTAAAAATTAAAAATTAAAAATTAAAAATTAAAAATTAAAAATTAAAAATTAAAAATTAAAAATTAAAAATTAAAAATTAAAAATTAAAAATTAAAAATTAAAAATTAAAAATTAAAATTAAAAATTAAAAATTAAAAATTAAAAATTAAAAATTAAAAATTAAAAATTAAAAATTAAAAATTAAAAATTCAAAATTAAAAATTAAAAATTAAAAATTAAAAATTAAAAATTAAAAATTAAAAATTAAAAATTAAAAATTAAAAATTAAAAATTAAAATTAAAAATTAAAAATTAAAAATTAAAAATTAAAAATTAAAAATTAAAAATTAAAAATTAAAAATTAAAAATTAAAAATTAAAAATTAAAAATTAAAAATTAAAAATTAAAAATTAAAAATTAAAAATTAAAAATTAAAAATTAAAAATTAAAATTAAAAATTAAAAATTAAAAATTAAAAATTAAAAATTAAAAATTAAAAATTAAAAATTAAAAATTAAAAATTAAAAATTAAAAATTAAAAATTAAAAATTAAAAATTAAAAATTAAAAATTAAAAATTAAAAATTAAAAATTAAAAATTAAAAATTAAAAATTAAAAATTAAAAATTAAAAATTAAAAATTAAAAATTAAAAATTAAAAATTAAAAATTAAAAATTAAAAATTAAAAATTAAAAATTAAAAATTAAAAATTAAAAATTAAAAATTAAAAATTAAGAATTAAAAATTAAAAATTAAAAATTAAAAATTAAAAATTAAAAATTAAAAATTAAAAATTAAAAATTAAAAATTAAAAATTAAAAATTAAAATTAAAATTAAAAATTAAAAATTAAAATTAAAAATTAAAAATTAAAAATTAAAAATTAAAAATTAAAAGTTAAAAATGAATAATAAAAAAATAAAAATGAAAAATAAAAAATAAAAAACGAAAAATGAAGAATTAAAAACAAAAAATTAAAAATAAAAAATAAACAAGTAAGAAAATTATAGTCGGTCTAGACCGACTATACGATACCCTATACCATGCGTTTAGAAACCCTATCTCTTAGGCCCAAATAACTGGACATTGAAAATAAGCAAAAACCAAATTTGAGTGGGATTTTTATTACTTTTTTTGGCTGCAGATATGAAAAAGTTCATATCGGACGCTATATCTATAAAGGGACTAGGTCCAAAAATGGACCGATCCTGATCATGTTTGGTAAAGTCTCCTGTATTTTGCAAAAATATGTAGAAACAAAATTTGAGAAGAATCAGTGCAATATTTTAATAGATTTAAGTGAAGATCGGGAAGCAGCTCCATATGGGGTCAAAGGGATCATTTTTGGACTACTCATTAGTGGATGTAATGAACGCATACAAACCCAATTTGAGTAAGATCTATATGACAATTTGGATCTTATGGCAATTTATGTCGATTTCATATGGGTAATTTGTATGGGGGCTAGGTCTGAACATGGACCGATTCTCACCAATTTCAATAGCGTCCATCCCATGGCCGATAAAAGCTTATATACCAAATTTCATCAAAATATATTCATATTTGCGACCTGCAGTTTGATTACAAGCTTTACATGGACACACAGACGGACGGACGGACGGACGGACGGACGGACGGACGGACGGACATTGTTAAATCAACTCAGAAAGTGATTCTGATTCGATCGGTATAATTAAAGATGGGTCTAGGTCAAATATTTTTGGTTGTTACAAACAGCAGCACAAAGTCATTATACCCAAACCACATAGTGGTATAGGGTATAAAAATAAAAAATGAAAAACGAAAAATGAAGAATTAAAAATAAAAAATGATAAATGAAAAATAAAAAATTAAAAATGAAGAATGAAAAATAAAACTCGAAAAATAAGAAATTAACTGGTTGAAATAAAAAATAATAATATAAGTGATACATAGATGAGGCTTTCTGTTTGATTTTAAAAAGTGCCATAAAAAATCTTTAATTACTAGATGCTTACACATCTCCCCTGTGATCGGACCTACATTATTTTTTATACCCTATACCACTATGTGGTTTGGGTATAATGACTTTGTGCTGCTGTTTGTACCAACCAAAAATATTTGACCTACACCCATCTTTAATTATACCGATCGAATCAGAATCACTATCTGATTCGATTTAACGATGTCCGTCCGTCCGTCTGTGTGTCCATGTAAAGCTTGTAATCAAACTGCAGGTCGCAAATATGAATAAATTTTGATGAAATTTGGTATTTGATCTTTTATCGGCCATGGGATGAACGCTATTGAAATTGGTGAAAATCGGTCCATGTTCAGACCTAGCCCCCATACAAATGACCCCTATGAAATCAACATAAATTGCCATAAGATCCAAATTATCATATAAATCTTAGTCAAATTGGGTTTGTTTGTATATATTACATCCATTAATCAGTAGCCCAAAAATGATAACTATTGGACAACTCTTAGTCATAGGCCCCATATAGAGCTGCTTCCCGATCTTCACTTAAATCTATCAAAAAAGAAAAATATTGCACGGATTCTTCTCAAATTTTGTTTGTATATATTTTTGCAAAATACAAAAGACTTTACCAAATATGGTCAGGATCGGTCCATTTTTGGGCCTAGTCCCCATATAGATATAGCATCCGATATGAACTTTTTCATATCTGCAGCTAAAAAAATCATCTTAAATCACTGAATAGATGTATTGTTTTTATCACGTGCAGCCCAGTCCCTTAATGTTAGGTAAATTTTACTCAATTTATGTTTTTACACATAATTTAAAATTCTAGTGGGGTTCTTTTAATTTAATATTAACATTATTTAACATTAAAAAGAGTTTCCAACTCTAGCCATATATCCAGAATTGTTTTAATGGCTCTTTCTAGAAACCATCGAAATTTTTCTTATCACATCGGAATTTCTTTAAAAAGTTCATGCCAAACTCATTAAATAGTATAGAGTATCGCATAGTCGGACTGAACCGAACATAAGTTTATTAACTGTTTTTAATTAAGAGTGATATTATTTGATGTTAATAAATTGTGTAAGATAATCAATTTTTTTTTAAATTACATCCATATTTTAAATTACTTAAATATCGCTTTAGACATTTTGACAATTGTAGCTTCAACACTCTCTTTTATTTCGTTCTTTTTATTTCACTGAAAATAGTAATTAACAAAAATTTTATGATAAGTGCAAAAAACTTTGCAACCTTCAACCATGTTCAATTATTATATTATTTGCATTTTATCCTCTTTATCGCAAACGTACGCCCGCTTTAATTAGTTAGTGATAAAAGTTTAATGATTGATGAATTATTAAGTAGCTTAGTGAACTCATTACCGCTTAACCCTTAAAAGTATAATGTAACCATTTGGAAACAAATTGTTAAAAAAAAATAAATTTTTTGGAGGTACAATATAAATATTTTGCCTTTAGGGTCCCTTGTTCTAGTTTGTTTGCTAAGCTAGTCTAAATAGTTACTGAAATCTTGCAAGAAATCATGGTTTGGCTTTATCCTGCACATTTCTTTTTACGAAAAGTGGGATTTTAAATTTGTGTTTAAGAAATACTACTTAATAATAAAAAAAATTTTATATAAAATAGTGAAAAAATCACAACGTAGACATTTGATTAAAAAAACCTTTAAAGAACACTTTTTTTTTAAATAGTAATTGTTTCTGTGTCTTTTCTTGGGATGTAGAGAGCGAAAAGTTATTACAAAACAAGGGTTAATAGCTTCAACATATGTGCACCGAAATAGTTTTCAATACACTTACTTGTACATATCTATGTGAACCAATATTATGAATTTATTTTTAAATGGCAGTTTGTAGAAAAACATTTTTATTTAAAATAAACACTTAGGTCTTCGATCATTTGAAATTGTAAAATAATTATTAGGCAGTTGTCTAGAGTTTTAAAGTTCACAAATTAAATACATATACAGTTACCCGAAACGAAACACGGATCCAGTGCCCATGATTTTTGAAAAAAAATAACTATAAAGAAAATAGTTGATAAAGTAAAGTAAAGTAGTTGATAAAGTAATATATTTAATAATTTAATTAAGAATCTATGATATTAATAGGCTAGGCGATTTCTTGTGACCGATGTTTTGTTCTACGGTTTTATCCGATTTTGACCAAACGTATATTATTTGAAAGGTATTATTTTTAGCCGTTTTGCAGATTTACAGATTTTTAATTTTTTTTTCGTTTATTTTGAGTAAATTGCATTTAAAGTTGCTACTAAAACATACATAAAATTATACATATGATATGTGTGGTTTATTAAATTTGGTAATGAGTTTGTTTTTTTCATTCACAATAATAATAAACCATAAAAGTATTGGTTTGTGAATTTGCTAAGTTGAAAAATAAAGCTACCTAGAAATTGCACGCGAATTTCGAGCGCTGGAATATGCTAGTAATATTTAAGAGAATATAGTTGATAATCGATACAAAGTAAACTAAATAAAATAAATAATTGGGAAGAAGGTAGAATGAATTATTAGGGATATGCACAATATAACTCTGTGCCCTAGTCTTCCATGATTGGCACTTTAAATGTGTGTATAAAAAATTCGTTTTGGCGCTTACACTTCCCTCAACCTGAAGAGCTGACGAAAATTGATCTTCTTTGATTACTCACAATTAAGGTCTCAATGGGGGGCATTCACAGATCCCGACGAAGCTTGGATATCTAATACTTAGAGGATAAAAAAGTTTTCAAAAAGCGGCCGTTTATGAGATTTATTAAATTGATTTTTCACATTTGATTGAAAGCAACCATATACAAATTCGACATCATATGAAAGGTATTTGCAAGGTTTTTGCAATTGCATATAAGACTTGCACAATTGTGTTCAAATGCTCCATACTTGGGCGGAATTAACGGCCTGCTGAAAAATTTACTCCACAAAAAGGAAAAATCGCTCAAATTCATTAACTGGTCTCCTGTAATTTTGTTTCGAAATAATTTTTTGGAAATATCCAAGAATAGTAAGGATGTAGTTCAGAGAGAACACCATGGACTTTTTTGTTTTGATAAGATGAAATATAAAAATGCATTAAACTTTCATGATTCTTCTCTTTCATGTATAACGGCATCTTGCGACGAATATAAGTATTTAAATATATTTTTTTGAAAAATTTAACCGTTTGAAATTTTGAATGGAAACAGAAACACGAAATGAAAAACTGTATATGCAGCTTTACTCAGTTTCTAGTTTCAGACGCGTTTCATCTCATTCCTGTCAGATGATATATTATCTGATTATGTCGGACAGAATATTCAAAACAAGACAAAGGAACTTCTACGACCTCTTCATATTGATGCTGTTTCATGCTAGAGTAAATTCGGGTATTGTGGAATAGGACAGTAATTCGGACAAACAGTTTCTTTTTCGAAAATATGGGTTATATAGTTAGGCTTGGCATGTCGAAATATATTAACACTAGATGTAACCCGGTGTGCTTCGCTACACCCTCCCCCTCCCGCCCCCTCCCGCCCCCTTCCGAATCGTTATGAAAGGGCTCTCGCAAAGTCCCAAGGCTCTCACTAATACAGTAAATCAGATATATCACATTTAATATTAAGTTTGTGTGGGGGTACCACGCGAATTTGTCTAATCCCGCCCATTTTTTTTGTCTGACAACTCACGTTAATAACAGATGACCTGAGACAAATTTGCAAAGCTTTCTCTATCATAGTACTTAATATATATGATATTAAAAATTTACTTTGTTAGGACGTGCCACGCCCACTAAAAATATTTTAAAAAATTAAAGCCTGTAGCACTCCCATATCAGCAGTAAGACTATGTGAAAATTTCAGGAAGATCAGATGAGTAGTTACGGAGCTTACCTCCTACAAACAAACAAACAAATATTACCTCTTTATTATGTTATTTCAATGCTTGCTGATGCTGATATACAATGTTTTTGTTTTTTCATTCGGTACAACAATTATCAGATTTTTCGGCGTTAATACCCTGGAGCAAGGTGCATGTAGCTGCCCATGAGAAGAAGATGGATTATCCATATTAGATCTGGCAACACTTAACTATTGGCCTTGAACTTAGAGTATCATTTGGCAATTTGTCTTTTTAGCGATTTTTGATTTTGCCATTTTTGATTTTGAAGATTTTTGTTTTTGGGCGATTTTAATTTCTCGCGATTTTAATTTCTGGCAAAGCTTCCTTTTTTAGCACACCAGTTATATGATATCATATATTTACTTTGTATGGGCGGTGCCACGCCCACTGCTCTGAGCACGCCAATTTTTTGTCTAACTAATCAAATGAATAATTTACGGGCTCACACAAAGTCCCAAGACTCTCACTATTACAGTACTCCAGATATATGGCATTTTATATTAATTTTGTATGGCAGGTGCTACGCCTATTGGTCCGAGACTGCCCATTTTGCATCCGATTACTCACATTAATAATAGGTGACATCAGAAAAATTTGAAAAGCTCTCTCTATCACATTACTCGAGATACATAATATTGAACTATTACTTGTATGGGAGGTACCACGCCCACTTATTCGATCCCGCCCATTTCCGGCGTAGTTACTAATATTAACAATAGGTGACCTCACATAAATTTGCAAAGCACTCCCTATCATAGTACTCAATATATGTATATGATATTAAAAATTTACTTTGTATGGGAGGTGCCACGCCCACCAAAAATATTTAAAAAATTATAACCTATAGCACTTCCCATATCCGCAGTAAGACTCTGTGAAAATTTCAGGAAGATCAGATGGGTAGTTACGGAGATTACCTCCTACAAACAAACAAACAAACACACATTACCTCTTTATTATATTAGTATAGATTGAGTTTATAGTTCTGAAAATTATTATAGTCGTCAGTTTTCACTTACTTCGGAAGCATTTTTGGGTGTTTCGACTTTTTTATAGAGGGGTTCCAGATTTGATTTCGTGTATTAATATTACACATATATTTGTTATATGCTTGCTTTGAAAATGCGTTTGCAAGATATATGAATTTATAAAAAACTAGTATAGCTCAGCACTCGAAATTCGAGTGCAAATTCAAGGAAATATTGTTTTTTCATTCAATTTTTGTCTTCCCATGTTTTTTTAATCTATATATATATATATATAAAACATTTATGAATACTTAAATGAGCCTAAAGGTATGTTAAACAATTTTAGCAATTCACAATTCAACACAGAGCGTCCGATATATAATTTAAATCATTCGCATTAACAGGGTGTAACGAATTATTATATATATTATTTTATTTAATTTAATATATTTTTAAGACAGATTAAACATAAATTTTATCGCTCTCAGCTTCTCTTCCATATGAACTATAAATATGCCAATTTTCACACTCCTCCGTGCCCTCATATTGCTTAAAAAGGGAACTAAAAATTTACCTTCACGTATTTATATATAGATTTGTAATTAATTATTATGTTTATTTATTAAGTTTTATGTTTTTTATAAATATTTTTTTTTTTTATTTTATTGGTAAACGGGTAATGTGGCATACCATGCTGTAGGGTGCCACATAGTTAACCTATTTACTTTCTTATCGTGTCTCATTGTTAAGTTTGTTGTAATGTTATAAATGAGTAGCTGAAATGCAAAACTCGTTCGTTACAAAAATTTAAAAAAAATAGATGACAATTTTTTCTGACAGTTCTTTTGGCGCTTCATGAGAAGAAATATACTAATTGTATTAATGCATGTCCTTTCCCATATTTTTTTGTAATCTAAAGTTCAATTAGTAGCAAAACTAGTTTGTTCCATTTACCAGTTATTTTCAAAACTATCGCATTGCATGTTTCGTAGCAAAGGTCGCTGGTTCACTGTTTGAAGTGCGCCAAGATAGCATCCTGTATGGAGAGTCGCCAAAATATTAATTTTATTGGTTTTACTTTATATTAATTGTTAAGACCTTAATTGCTGAAATTTTCCTACTGGATCATTTTAAAAAATTAATATTGCAATTCACAACAACTTATTAAAATTGTATATCAATATGCATCTACTTAGGCGTTTTACTCAATGCTTAAAACAGAAGAGTGTCCATCTGCCATAAAGCTCACATTTGACTGCCAAAAAGAACTAGCCTTGCCGCTTTTCCTGGACGAATCCGCAAATTTGGTAATTTCACAATCTATGAGGGAAATTCTATAAGTGCACAAAATCCGATAGGGCGTTCGGAAGGATTGAAAAAAAAATATAAAAGAAACGATAATAAAGCCAAGCGAATGTTGGGATTTATTTAACGAATTCTGTACGTCACGGAAAGTTGAGAGCGTGGTTCCTCTATATGACTTAAAAACTGCTGAAGCTCCTATGCTGAAAGCACCAGGTAACTATATTTCCAATTTAAACCTTCAAAGCGAATGATTATAGAAAAAATAGGGAAAGGAAGGATGACTCTGCAATGAGAGATTAATTACGGCAACAATTCTTGCAGCCCTATACACTTCTTGAAACGAGGAAAGAAAATCAATGAAATTATTCCAGAACTACTTCCCATTAATGTGGCGATTAAACTGATATTGGCGATTAAAAGAGATATTGGAACCCTTTTATCACACCATTTTTGGGAAAATTGGAAACATAATAAAAACGTGCAATTTTATATTTCGGTCTTGGACAATACCAAAGTTGTTCATGGCGTGGAAGAAAACCATGACGAGTACACTGAAGATAAAATTCATATTTGTTTCTTAAACTTTTTAAAATAAGCTTTTAATTCATTGTCCATCAGTTTCCATAATTTTAATAATTTTATATAATTTTTAAAATTATATAGTGTGCTACAAAACTATTTCGATCCGATATGGAATGTAGCAAAACTCGTTTGTTTCGGAAATTCGTATCAAAACTCGTTCGTTTCAAATTTTCATGCATTATTTTTCTATATTTTAGTAAGTTTCGATTTCTCAACTGTTGAGTTTTTAATCAAGAATGACAGAACATTTAAGAATTGAAAGCAATCAACTAATTTGGTAAATTTAATTAGCCGCAACAAGTTTTTGCTTTTTCCCAAAATTTGGTTAATGTGTAACGAACCAAATATTCTGGACTTATTTTCTGAAATTAACCCGTGGGAAAGTCTTGATGTCAAATTGACTCTTTCTGAAAATCTATAAATATTTTCTTCATCAGGGTTTTTAAAATAAAACAAATTTAATGTATTCATAACATTCCTCAAATTTATTCGTTATTTTATGAAAATTTATAAATTAATTAGTTTTTATATTTAATACAGTATAAAAAAATCTATATATCGAGGGGCTATATTCAAAAAGAGCTATCTGCATCAATAATTATTTTAAAGAGAACGCGTAAAACCAATTTATTAATAAGATCTGAAAGTATTTGTCGATCGATTTGCTACAATAACTATAAAGAAATAGTGGTAATAATCGTGTATGATATCAAAATTAATATTATGTTTGAAAATTAATATTGCTGTCAAATATAGATAGCACTTTTTGAATATAAGCCCTCGATATATGTTTGTATGAATATAATAATTTTGATTACCCCGCGGGTTAATTTTAGAAAATAAGTCTAGAATATTATTTTTTGGAATTACTAAAATATTATCAACAAGTTTTATCAAAAGCCTTCCACAAATATATATTATTTCGATATTTTGTTTTAACAAAATATCAATATCTTTAAATTTGACTTTTGACCTTAAAGGGGGACAATTTATAGTGTTTTAATTTAACCTTAATTTACAGAATTGAGAACTTATATCAAGTTGTATAACATTTTGACAAAATATATTTGAAATATGAAAACACCAATAAGATATAGCCTAACAGTTGAAAAAGTATGAAAAATCACATTTTTCTTCAAATCCGCTGAAATAAAAACGCTGCCCTCGCCAAATTAAAAACAGGACACATACAATATTTGGCATTTTTAATCAGTTATATTTTGCTAATAAGACCTTAAAGTCTAATCCTTGATTTCGGAAAATTTCTTGAACAAAATTTTGAAAAAGTAAAATTGGAGATTTTGAAATAGTGTTAAAAAATACGTACCGTTTTAACATTAATTTAGAACGGCATAACAATAGACGAGATGCAAAATACTTTACATAAGATCATTTTGGGATCAGGAGAATGCAAAAATATTGTTGTTGTAAATTATTTCAGTGTCCTTAAAAATATGAGCTCGATTTTCTTAATCAAGTGGTCTGCGACGCATTTATTGCCTGGGGAACATGATATAACATAACTGTTTTTCAACCGATTATAGAAAGATAATTTACTCTAGATTATGGTTTATTAATTAGTATAATTGAAACACAATTATTAATGTTAAAATTTTTGTGAAAAATGATTTTTTTTTTTTTTTTTTGATAATTTTTAAATATAAATTAAACTTTGAACTCAATGCGCGTCCAGAAAGCATTGTCCGATTTGCCTCAAATTTTGCGCATTGAAGTTTTAGATCCAGTGTCACAATAATCCGACCCGCACACCTCAAAATTTTCATACAAACCGCTGTCACCCTAATGCATATAAAGGGTGATTTTTTAGCTATTATCTTTTTGGCAACACTGGTTTAAACAGCTGTCGCACGTTTCGTGTTTTGTTTCATTGTCAAACATCTTCAGTTTGGTCTATAAACGAACAACGCTTGCAAGTTATTGCATTTTATTATCAAAATGCGTGCTCTGTTAAGAAAATTCATCGCGCGCTTCTTCCATTTTATGGTCAGTTTAATCGACCCACTGAAGCGGCTTTCGGGCTATTGTGACTAAATTTCGCACCAAATTTACATTGTTGGACATTAAACCACCAACACGCTTACGTAGAGTGCGAACTGAAGAAAATATCGCAGCTGTATCGGCCAGTGTTAATGATTACCATCAATTATCGATTCTTCGCCGTTCGCAGCAATTGGGCCTCTGTTACTCAACAACGTGGAAAATTTTGCGGAAGGATTTAGGTGTGAAGCTTTTCAAAATACAGCTGGTGCAAGAATTGAAGCCGATCGACCTACCGCAACGTAGAATTTTTGGTGAATGGGCTCTTGGAAAGTTGGCCGAAGATCCACTTTTTTACCGAAAAATTGTGTTCAGCGACGAAGCTCATTTTTGGCTCAATGGGTATGTAAATAAGCAGAATTGTCGATTTTGGAGTGAATATCAGCCAGAAGCATTGGAAGAGCTACCAATGCATCCAGAAAAAGACACAGTTTGGTGCGGTTTATGGGCTCGTGGCATCATTGGACCGTACTTCTTCAAAGGTGATGCGAATCGTAACGTAACTGTGAATGGTGAGCGCTACCGAGAGATGATATCCAACTTTTTTTTGCCCAAAACGCAAGAGCTTGACTTGCATGACATGTGGATTCAACAAGACGGTGCCACATGCCACACAGCACGCGCAACAATGGACTTATTGAGAGGCGAGTTCGGTGAACATTTTATTTCACGTTCGGGACCGGTCAATTGGCCGCCTAGATCGTGCGATTTAACGCCTTTAGACTATTTTTTGTGGGGCTATGTTAAAGCTCATGTCTATACAGACAATCCCGCTTCAATTGACGCATTGGAAGACAACATTGAAGCATTTATACCGGCCGAAATGTTGGAAAGAGTATGCCAAAATTGGACTAAGCGGATGGACCATTTGAGGCGCAGTCACGGTCAACATTTGCATGAAATAATCTTCAAACATTAAATTATATGGACCGTACTATCGATTCAAATAAAGATTTCATGCATTTTTCTGAATTTTATGTGTTTTTTTTTGGAAAACTTTCCTATAGCTCTTAAAAAATCACCCTTTACTATATTTTGTATTATAAATATTTTCCTAATGTGCATGATATGATAATGATGTCGATATCGGATTCATATTTCTTGCTACTTATACTTATAAATCAATGTTATGATCAAAATCAATGATCTCTACTCACTTATACTTACAATTTCATGAGTGACTATGAGCAGCAGAAAATGATTCACTGCTGATCTCTGGACTCCATGACTACCTTAGGATGTTTTATTATTTTCTGTGCACAATACCCCCAGTCATTTGATATTTTTGACTTGATATATTCTTAGCGATCAAACTCCAAAAATTCGTTGATTTCGAAACTTTTCTTGAAAAGTAAATATAAATGTTTTTCTTTGTTTTAGATTACTGAAATATATGACACATTCTCCTTAACTCAGGCCTGTTAGCAGTGAGCTTAAGAAGTAGTTTTCAACAGAAGAGACTACACTACAAAACATAGCAATTACTATTTTAGTTTTATATTATTTGCAAGGTTCAGGAAATACACACATGAAACACACAATGTTATGTTCAAAAGCAGCCAACACATATCTTTATTTTCATATCAATTATGTGCGTTTCTAAATTTTCTACGGTGCCCAACATAATCATGACTGTGTTCGTTTTAATATTTCGTTATTTACACGAAAATTTTTCTATCACGTATTTTTTGTTTCGAACACACATAAACCACACAGATTCGAGTGTTGCTTTATTTGAAGTTCGTGTTCTGGTACGTGTACTAAGAAAAAACAGAACATGTACAATAAAATGGTTCGAGTACAGTTATATTTTAAGTCGTGTTATGGCTCGTGTACTAAGAAAAAATAGAACATGTACAATAAACAGGTTCGAGTTCAGTTATATTTTAAGTCGTGTTCTGGCTCGTGTACTAAGAAAAAATAGAACATGTACAATAAACAGGTTCGAGTTCAGTTATATTTTAAATTCGTGTTCTGGCTCGTGTACTGCGAAAAATTGAAACATCAATTCGCGATCTGATACACCCCGATAAAAACGACGACAATTGTTTCAACCAAATTTATTAAAATTTTATTGACCCTTTTTTATGACTTACATTGCAAATTGTTTACAATTGTCAAATATCTAAAAATTGTATTGGCCAATTTTTTGTGATTTACGTTGAAATTATTTACAATTGTTTTTATTGACTGGTTTTTAATTTAATAAAAGATGGTAATAAAATATTTAATACACAAAAACTGCACACTGCACTTAAATCTTTCTTGCAGGTTTCAATCAGACGTGTAAATTTTTTCGTTTCGCTATTAAATGTTGCGTATTTTTTATAGCAAAACTTATTTCTGTTATTGCTTTCCAATTTTTTTAATTTTCACAAAATATTTGCAATTTACACAATAACACAGTACACTTATAGATCACGATCTAATGAAAACTGAACCACTTTTATTGAATAAATGACGCACGCACTCGCTATTTATTGCAAAATCAATTGCGTGAAATTGTAACACTTGCAAGCAATTGTAACGTAAGTCATAAAAAAGGGACAATAAAATATGAAAATATTTTTTTGGGTTTTTTATTGACACTCATTGTGCTTTTACGCAAAAAATCCCAAAAAATCATTGAGAAAAGGATTGTGCATTGACACTAATTGGTTCGCAAATTAAGGGTGGGTGTTTGTGTTTTTTATGATGCAAAATTTGTTTGTGTCTAAAGTTATTTGTTACCAAAAAAATAAATGTTTGCAAAAGATCCTAATAACCAAAAAGTGTGTCTTTTATGCCGCAAAATTGGGTTTCTCGTCTATGACACTAATTGGTTGCGAAAATAGGGGTGGGTAATGCAAAAAAAAACCTAACAACCAACAAGTGTAACTTTTATGATGCTAAATAGTTTTTGTAAATCGTAATCACAAAAAAATGGCCAATAAAATTTTAAAATATTTGACAATTATAAACAATTTGCAACGTAAGTCATAAAAAAGGGTCAATAAAATTTTAATAAATTGGGTTGAAACAATTGTCGTCGTTTTTATCGGGGTATATCAGATCGCGAATCGATTTTTAAATTTTTCGCAGTACACGAGCCAGAATACGAATTTAAATTATAACTGAAGTCGAACCTGTTTATTGTACATGTTCTATCTTTTTCTTAGTACACGAGCCAGAACACGACTTAAAATATAACTGAACTCGAACCTGTTTATTGTACATGTTCTGTTTTTTTTCAGTACACGTACCAGAACACGAACTTCAAATAAAGCAACACTCGAATCTGTGTGGTTTATGTGTGATCGACACAAAAAATACGTGATAGAAAAATGTTCGTGTAAATAACGAAATATTAAAACGAACACAAGTTATGATTGTGTTTGGCACCGAAGAAAATTTAAAAACAAACATAATTGATATGAAAATAAAAATATGAGTGTGTTGTTCTAAGTTAATTTTGTTTACATATATGTACGAGTTTTTTATTCAGTGTGTGTTTTTTTCTGAACTCTGATTATTTGTGCATTTACTTCTAATTTAAGTGATCTGAATTGAAATATTCTGCTGTGTGATAAAAATATACATATAACCCCTGTTCTTGAAACCATTATCACAAAAAAAACTCGTAAATGAAAAAATTATGTTCTCTAATTTCAATAAGAATATTTTTTCTCGTTTTAATTCACAAAGAAAAGGCTTTGTGAAATCAAAACAAATGCCCTTTTTTCTACTAAGCAGGTCTTAAGATATAAAAAAGCTAATTGATATTTAAACTCTAACATGTTTTTTATTGAAACTTGTCATTATTTTAAAAAATTAGACAATAATTTTATGAAAAAACGATTTTAAAAAACGTCTACATTTTGCGCTGATTTAAAAAAAAAAACTCGTAATAAGGGTCGATGTTAATAAAACACACTTTTTGCGATGATGCTGTTCTATAACTATAATAAAAACTTTTTATTTACACAATCTATTTTCCATTATAATTTTTTCAATTATAACATAGATTCTTTATGCACTAATTATTGCAAATAATGGAATTAAAAAAATTTTTTTCATCAAATCACATATTTTTATTTTTTTGCATATGTTCGAAACAGTAGTGATGCCAGTCAAATCCAATATATTTGAATATCGAAATTTTTTTGGTGATGCCTAACTTTTTAAAAATAGAAAAGTCATTTTTAATTGAATGAAATTGAAGAACAAAAACAATTAAATTAAAAAATAAGTTGTTATTTTAAAAGAAAATATTTTTCTTTATACTTTTTCTATGAACTTAAGAAAAAACATGCACAAAATATTTAAAAGTTTTTTGTGAAACTGAATAAAGAACCATATGACACCTCGGTTTCTAGATAACATATGTTCTTAACTCAAACATATGTTTCCATTAAATAAATAAAAAAAGTGCTTTCAAGAAAAACAAAATTTCAATTTCATGTGATTTTAAATTCACTCTTATTCAAATAACAACGTTTCAAGAACAGGGCTGAATATTTATGATTTTCTTTTCTAACACGCAATTGTCAGTTTTATTTTCACAACATTTTTGTTATTAAATTAACAAAAGTTAAAACAAATTATTGGCTAAAGTCTGAAAATAGCGACACGATACCTGAGATTCTGCATTTACGTATTTAAATTTAAAAAAGAATTAATCAATTGAATAAATACCAAATGAAATACTGCATTAAACCAATTGGTGATTAATTCCCTTATATAGTAACGTTTTAATTTGATAAAATTGAAACCTATCAATTATTTAAATTTTTTCGTTTTATTACAGAATTAAATTGGAAAATGTAAAAACTTTAACTTTATTTTAACAAATTTTTGCGAAAGTATCTTAACAAAATGTTCAAACCGTAATTTTAAATTTAGAATTCTTTAAGCAACTGAAATACCTCAGAAATTTATTCTCGGTTCTAACCAAATATATTTTAACTATGGTAATTATAATTTTTAATTTGTGTCGACATGATAAATAAAACTGTTCAAATATTATCCAATTATTTTTCAACAATAACCTTATGTACAAATCAAATAACTAAGAAATCTATGGAACATACTGTCACATATTCTTTAGGTTGAATATCGAATAACAGCATAGAATTTTTAGGGAAATCTACCGTATTATTTATCTTTACAGTAGTATTTCTTGTAATCATAAACGATAGCAATAATGTCTGGGGATCAGATCAGGCTTTCTAAACCTGCGTCAGAATGATGGCATCCCATCCATACTGGATGAGGTTATTAGTTAATTTAGAAATTTAGCATAAATCTACGAGGACGTTCCCAGTACAACCCAACCTGACAAAGAAAACACAACAAATTTGAGGTTTTTTTATTCCCCAACATAATCTCCTTTTAGCCCAACACACTCTTCCCAGCGATATTCAATAACTTCGATACCATGTTTTTAGTAAGAATTGTCTAGCTCCTTAAAGAGCCATAAACCGCAGACTCCAACTCTTCATTGTTGGCAAATCTTTTACCACCGAGCCAATTTTTCAAGTTTGGAAATAGAAAATAATCGGAGCGAGCTAAATCTGGCGAATAAGGTGCGTGATGAAACATTTCGAACTTTATTTCATGGATTCTGACCGTCGTTATAGTGCATTTTTTTGATGAAACAACGCTTTATTTTTCGCCAAATGCAGACTTTTTTTCCTTAACTACATCACTTAAATGCTGCAATAAGTTTTCATAATACTGGCCGTTGATTTTTTTTTTTTTTTTTGAATAAAATAAATAAAAATTATCCCATGCGCATACCCAAAGGCGCATACCCAGGCGACTGCAGAAGGGAACTGTCTTTGCCTTCTCTAAACACGATTATTCCATTTCAGTCCACTATTTTGAATCTTCCTTTGTCTCAGGTGTGAAGTGGTGGACCCATGTCTTAACCATGGTTACGAATCGACGCAAAAGCCCGACTTTATTGCTGTGAAACATTCCATACACTGTGTTGAAACATCTTCACGATGCGGTTTTTATTCTATTGTGAGCAAACGCGGAATTCATCTTGCGGACAGCTTTCTTATCGCCAAATTTTCAGTGAATATATACTTTTTGAGATACCAATCATTTCAGCTAGCTCACGCACCTTTAGCTGACGATCATCCAGTACCATTCTGTGGATCTTTTTAACCGTTTCTGACGTGGCTAACTCGGTTCCCCAGAATAGAAACTAGCTCGACTGCAACCTTTCAAATGAGAGTGTTTAATTACATCATGGTGACCAATTTTTCCAATGTTTAAAAATTTACTGCGGCCGTTTTCTTTTGACGGATCAAAACAAAAATACGGAACAACGCACAGTGGGATTGCTTCATACATTTCTTGGCAAAAACTATAAGGAGAGCTCGTAGAACATTGAAATTTGGCCCATAGCCTTTCATCCACTCAATTAAGAAAAATTTTAAGTTTCATCAAAATTGACCGCGCCCATCGCCCCCGCCCATGTAACCCGAAGGATTTTTCGCCCCAAAATTATTTCTTTACCAAAATCTTGAAATTTGGCACAAGTCACCAGTGTTAGGAAGTTGAGATATCTGGGGAGTTTCATAGAAATCGGCCACATCCATCGCGCACAGCCCAAATATCCGAAAATGAATTTTTGTTTCTTTATTAAAAGTCTTGTAACTTGACTCAAGTTATCAGTAATATGAAATAACGATGTTTGCAAAGTTTTACAGAAATATGCCACGCCCACCGTCCTTATAATCCAAAAACTTTTTTATTTAAAAATTTTGTTTTGAAAAAAAAAGCTATAAATAACAATATTTTTCCATGAAAAAAACTAGCTGAAACAAGATATACGATATAATGGCTGATAAATATTTTTACGTGTATGCAAATATAGACTTTTATTCATCTTCTATTTTTTCTTGAACATGTTTATGAGGTTTACGTCTTATGCTAGTAATGTAAGGATCTGACGATACAAGAAGGCGATGGAAAACATCAGGGGTCGAATCGTTGCATTCGTCAACGAAATTTTTTGATCGAAACTATTTTTTATTTTCAAAAAAAAAAAAAAATACTAAGACCCAGTTTTTGAGATGTCAGTTAACACTAGTTTAGTTAAACCGAGAATTAATTTTTTCAGACATGTCCAAATTCATAAGGAATTGATGTATAAATTCTGGGTTCAACAAAACTAGGTTTAACTGATATCTAAAAAACTGGGTCTGAGAGTAATTTTGCTCTGTCACAGCTAACGAGTTATGGTCCGTAGTTAATAGTGAAAGTGAAATGCGGTCTGACGATTCTTCAAATAGTAAACCAAAATACGGAATTTTGATTGATTTTACTCGATAACGAATGTGACGATTAACCCCCAGTATTGGTTGCGACTCTGTTGCAAATTCTGGAGAACATTAGTCTATACATTCTGTAGTCCTAATTTCGAGTTTCTTCAGCTTCTTAAAACACATGGACGTAAAAGTATTCACCATTTATATTGTGTTTCTTTGAATTACTGAAATGAAATTTGGTGTGACTTTTTTTATAAAATATATAACTTTATACAGTATACAACATTATCTGAATTTTCTTTATTAAATCAAAAGAATACACTCCCACCTTTCATTTTTTTGCAACCTAACACAAAGGTCGATAAAGATCACCTTTTTTTGTCTAAGAAAAACTAAATACACTGAATTTTTGAGTGCCGTCAGAAAAACCTGAATATTTTTATACCCTCCACTCCAGTGTGCAGAGGGTATATAAAAGTTTGTCATTCCGTTTGTAATAATTAGAAAAAAAATGTTGGACCCCATAAAAGATATATATTTGTGATCCTTATAACAACCGGAGTTGATATAGCGATGTCCGTCTGTCCGTCTGTCCGTCTGTGGAAATCACGATGACGGCATCAACCGGGCAGCTAGGGTACTCGTTGACATAAAAAATGATTCACTAACATCCTGAGAAGTTTGCTATTTAAAATTGTCCAAATCGGTCGATTAGGGCCCCGAGATTTGAATGAAGAACTAAAAAAAGTCTTGAAAAAATATAATTTTCTATGTTGTTCTTGTCACGATCACGCCCTCAATAGGACAGCTAGGGTGATCATGATTCACCAAATTCGTGGGAAGATTTCTATTTCAAAAATCATTAAAATCGGTGGAGCAGGTCCAGGGAAATCTCTGAAAAAGTAAAAAAAAAATGAAAAATATGATATTTCTATATTGTTCTTGTTGTTATTCTAAATGTTGCATTGTTGTCATAGCTGGACTTGTTGTTTTTGTGGTCGTTGTGGTAATAATATAATAAAAACAAACCCTTTGTACATTTTTTTATCAACTCTGGTAGAAAAATTTAAAAGTTTCCATTGTTTTGGCATCACTAAAAAAATGTGTTAGATCATTTCTGTCATTGCCACGAGCCTGCCTGCAGATCGATTGGGTCACGGGAAAGTGGTTAAAAGCCATCCAAAATTTTTTCGACAAGCAGACACTACGAGTCAATATAAAGGGAGTAAAAATTCACCAACATCTAAACCAAATAATGCTAAAATACCTAGTTGTTAATAATAAAAAAAACAATTGGGCAATTCACAATGGGTAATGTATCGTTGTATCTGTTGTATCGTGTATCACTTTACAATAGTGTAAAATTGTTGTTGGTAATTTTCACTGAAAAATCTGATACACGATCCAACTTCATTTGCTATGTTTAGTAAATGTTGTATATTGTATCATAACATATCAGTTCCAAGTGAATGCCAGTTTTTATGAAAAAGAAAAAACAAATACATAGAATTTTATCAGCATAAATAATTATAAAATAAAATATGGCAAATAATGCAAATAACGCAAATACATCGATAAGTTTATTTATATAAAAATTAATGTTTATATTTTTAGTATGTATTTTCTCTTTCAGTACCAACCAAAACATTTAACATTTTTTTTTCATTATAAATTAAAAAGCAAGAGGTACGTAACTAAAACTCCAGGGTATATCTCACGACCAAAAAGCAAACACTGACAAGTGTTTTCTCTCATACAAAATAGCAGAAGCGACGAAGCGATTTTTCCTCGTTAGATCGAAAATTACAAAAGAAAGCGTTTTACAATATGAAAATACAACTGAGTGTTCACAACAAATGATTGTATTATGTATTTCAATACAGCATACAATATACAACACCTGTTGTGAATTGCCCAAATGTAAATTTAGCAAAAAAAAATTTATGTATTAATTTATTTAAAGAGAAAAACACAAAAATAACGTTTGACGTTGTATTTTTTGTGTGTAATATTTACATATACATACATACACATATTAAATAATACAAATAATATACATATATTATATACATATATGTATATCCATAACAACTACATGTTAGAAATAAATCGGTATATTATTTTATTTACATAAGATTCTGCAATATTTTGTTGTGGGGAAAATACATTTCTTTTGCATTAACAGAGTGTCACTCCATTTTGCTCAGCGTGACTATGCCACAGTAGATGGCGCCACAATTTTTGTTCTAATTAGCTTTGCAATAGTTATTTTTATTTTAACACGAATGTCAATATTTTCAACTAGATATCATACAGAACAATGTTAAGAGTATACACGGGCTGGTCTTTTATTTCATACGTATTTTCATTATTCTTTTACAAATATGAACAGAAGTTTGGCATATTAACTTTTTGTTGTCTTTACAAAATAGAGATACCGAGTTCATCAATTAGTTTTTTGTTTTCAAAACAGTTCTATATAGTTATATAGAATTATTACTCTGCTTTAGCTACAAAATATCTGATTGCGATTACATCTAATTTTTAAAAATTGTTTATAATTACTAAAGCATTATTATTCACATAAATACAAAATTGCACTTTTTAAATTTTCCATTCAAATTTAAGAAAATATCAATTATAAAAACTGGAATTAAAAATTTCCAATTATAAATTACAATTAATTGAATTTCAGAAAATCATATCAAAACGTCGGAAATTCTAATTTTAAATTTAGAAGACATCAATTGCATCTTTAATATATAAATTTTATTCGTTAAACACAAATTGAAATTCCAAAAAATACACCAAACATGTTTACATTTAAAAAATTTTTACATTTAAAAAAAATCTTGACATTCAGGAGAAATTAATAGCTTTTCAGTACCGTGATTCAGTAACTTCTTTTAACGATAGTCGAATCGTTAAAAAAAGAAAATTGCAAAATTATCAGTAAAATTTTTAAACGATATTCGCTATTGTTAAAGTCAGCTGTTGTTGTTATCTAAACGACAACCATTTTTGTGTTGTTTATTCAATCGATAAAAACTTAAATTTTTAGGTTGAAATGTCGCCATACATAAATAAAAATCATAAAATAGTGAAAATATTTTGCTTTAATTAAAAAACTTTTTTATATAAATAAAAAAAATTAAATGGCATATTCAATTCATTATTTAATTTTCAAATAAATAAACAGAAATATTAGTAAAAAAAAATAGAGATATTAAACATAAACATAAAATCATCCTGTCAAACACGAAGTAATTTGTTTTTTTCTATTCTTCTTTGTGTTTTTCGCTTATTTTGACAGAGATGCCACGCATTTACAATTTAAATAAATAGAAAAATAGATTTGTCGACTGTCGTTAAGATGTCTGTACTTAGTGAATCACTTAATCCTTAGTGCAAACAACAATAGCTGTCGATATATTTTGCGATTGTCGGATCGTTGAAATTTACAGAATCACACTACAGAAAACATTAATTTAAATTCAATGAATTTTAGAAAACGTCAAATGATATTTAAGAATTGCAAACATAAAAACTGTTACATAAATAAACGCAATTTGATGAGAATGTTATTTTTTATACATAAATTTTCACAATTTTTTTGGATGAAAATTTGAAGTTTTTCAGAAAATAATGAGAACAAATTATTTTATTTAAAATTTTTGCGATATTTGTTTTTTTGCGTTTGGCATCCCTAATTTAATTATTTATTATTATAAATTTATTCTCTATGTTTTCCAAATATGGCAATATTTTAATAAAAAAATTGAGAGAGTTTTTTTTTGGTTATTATTTTGTTACTCCATCCGACCTATATGGCCACAATGAAGAAATATTTGGCCAGTTAAAAGAAACTATACAGCCATCTCCAATTAGCACGATTTAATGCATATAGCCACCCTACACAACCATTACCTTTGCAATGGAGGTTAGGGCGAGCTATTTAATTAGCAAAAACTAAATTAAACGAGAAGTTATGTCATATAACCGGAAACGCATGCATATAGGTATATAACCTAAATGCATGCCGATCAGCAACCACGATGACCAAAAACCAAACACCGAAATAAATCCGAAATAATAGAAAAGACGAAAACCAACCCAAAGAATTTTCTTAAATAATTTGGTATTAAGTTTAACAAATTGTTTACTTTTTCCAATATTTTGTTTACATTTATTATCAATACTCAAACCGAGGTGGAGGGTATTAAAGATTCGGCACAGCCGAATTTAACACTCTAACTTGTTTAAACTATTATTGTCATCCAATTATTTTTTTTTTTTTTTTCAAAATTAATATTGAAATACTATAACTTTCAAATATACTTAAATCAAATAGATATGAAAAAAAGAATTTGTTTACCCGAACCATTGAAATGCATGAAAATGTGAGGCAGTTACTGCAGAATTTCATTAAAGTGAATTTGCCGCGTTATTTTGGACAAAAAAAGTATTTATAGAAAAAAAATATGATGCATGTCTCTTAATTAAACAATTCTCTACAAATATATTTCTCTACAAATATATACAAATGATATTTTATAGTCGAAAAACGGACTTTTTTTAAGCAAAATCCGACAGTGCAACGTGGCGCCTTGAAGCTTAAAACGTATGTTCTATAAGGTTGCCACCAAGGTTCAGAAAATACACACATCAAACACACAACGTTCTGTTCTAAAGCAGCCAACACATATTTTTATTTTGATATGTGTATTTCTGAATTTTATAAGGTACCGAACACAATCAAGAATGTGTTTCGTTTTAATATTTCGTTATGTACACGAACATGTTTCTATCACGTATTTTTTTTTTCGAACACTTCGAATGTAGCTATTTTAAGTTCGTGTTCTTGCACGTTTACTGCTATAAAAACAGAACATGTTCTTGAACGCATACATCCAAAAATTTAAGCATTATCCACAAGCGATCGGAAAAATCTAAAAACGACAACAATTGTTTCAACCAAATTTATTTAAAATAAGTAAGAAATTATAGTCAGTCTAGACCGACTATATGATACCCTATACCTTGGTTTAGGGACCCTATCTCTTCGGTCCAACTAATTCGATATAGAAAATAAGCACAAACCAAATTTGAGTGGCATTGTTATTAATTTTTTTGGCTGCAGATATGCAAAAATTCATATCGGATGTTATTTTTATATGGGGACTAGGTCGAAATATGGAACGATCCTGATCATATTTGGTAAAGTCACTTATATTTTGGAAAAATAAATACAAACCAAATTTGAGATAAATATGTGCAATATTTTAGTTTTTTGATAGATTTAAGTGAAGATCGGGAAGCAGTTCTATATGGGGCCTATGACTAAGAATTATCCTATAGGGATTATTTTTGGACTACTAATTAATGGATATAATAAACACATACAAATCCAATTTGACTGAGATCTATATGATAATTTGGATCTTATGGCAATTTATGTCGAATTCATAGGGGTCATTTGTATGGGGACTAGGTCTGAACATGGACCGAATTTCACCAATTTCAATAGCGTTCATCCTATGGCCGATAAAAGCTTTTATACCAAAAATATATTCATATTTGCGATGTCTAGTTTGATTACAAGGTTTACATGGACACACAGACGGACGGACGGACGAACATCGCTAAATTGACTCAGAAAGTGATTCTGAGTCGATCGGTATAATAAAAGATGGGTCTAGGTCAAATATTTTTGGTAGTTACAAACAGCAGCACAAAGTCATTATACCCAAACCACATAGTTTTAGGGTATAAAAATCTAAAATAATTCATTAGCAGTTATAAAAAAATAATAATAATAAAGATAATAATAAAAATATAAAAAAATAAAAATTAAATAAATAAAAAAAAAACGACATTAAGCTATGTTTGTTTACATATATGTACGAGTTCTTTAGTCAGTGTGTGTTTTTTTTCTGAACTCTGGTTGTCAGGTCGGGTTGTGCTGAGAACACCCTTGAAGTAATCAAATCGTGTTAAAAATGATTAATTAATTTGCTACCGTTTACTTTACGCAAATGCTGAGCGTTTCAAAGCACTAGTTGGTCGGGTAACTGTAGAAAATTCAATTATAAAAATCCGCTTTAAACAAACAAACAAATATAAAGACAAAGAGAGTTGAATAAAAACGTGTAAGAGCTGTTTTGACAAACAATTTTAAAACAAACAAACAATTTGTTTTTAATTTATTGATATTGATATATTATTATATCATAAACATGATTAGTTTTTCAGAAATTCACCTGAAAATCCCATTTTCTTTCATATATTATGCATTCAAGTGATTTGTTTATATTTTATCAGCTGTTTTTGTAATATGACGTAAATACATATTTGTATAAATTTTAATTTCTCCTGAATACTTCACCTTCAAAGTGAAACCAAACAAATATTCTATTTTTCCATAAGCTACATAGAGAAAACAACTGACTCTCACTTCAGTTTTTTTGGCCTAATTCTGGCTTTAGCGATGCTAATATTATTTGAGCCAGCCAGTTAGCTTTCGGAACTCTGCACTCTTCTCGGATGAGAGATTATTTGTTTATTTATTTATTTAATTCATATACTAAATATATTGTAATAGAACCAACTTAGGAAAAAATTTAAATATTTTACAAAAATAATAAAGTGATCAAATAAGTCGTTAATCTTGTGTTAATCATATCAACAGCAACGGATATATCAATTAAAGCATAGTGTCATTCGTTCACTTCGCCGCACTTTTTTTTACGACCGGTTTACCACCATATTTTACCACCGTAAGCGAAAATTACAGACGAAAAAGAAAACTGCTACCCGAATAACCTTCAAATAATTGAAAAAGATGCGTCTGTTACCTTGCAAAGTTTAATGGATCATACGATAAGCAATTTATTAAAAACTTTTTGTAATGAAATAATAAATGGTATGGAGGAAACCAGGTCAACTTTAACGTCTAAATGGGGTTGCGATAATTCCTCTATTCATGTGGAATACAAATAGAGTTTAGCCGCTGATGTAAGCGATAAAAAAAAATGCTACTAGCAGCTTTGGTACCATTAGGTCTACATTCGACTTCTGGAGAGGAATATTGGCAAAATAAAACTCAGCCATCAACTGGATACTGTCGTCTTGTTTATTTTGATTTCCCAAAGGAAATAAAAGAATAAAAGATATTGCTGCTTTGAATAATACTGAAGTTGTAGCGAGTGGTAAACAATTTACGATAAAGTGCAATTTAGTCTTTATAATGTTGGATGGTAAGACGGATCAAACAGTTACAAGCACATCTTCAGCGGCCGTTTGTTACTCGTATATTTGTAAAGCGAAGCCTATCGAAATGAGTTAGAATTAGTTTCAAGAGAAGCTATTGGGCATTTAATTCTTGCACGCTCGTATTAAGTTTATGGAGCACATTCTTCACGTTGCCATTTCAAAAGTGATCGGCACTCAAGGACGAGCATAAGGCTCTTAAACAGGAAAATAAACATTGCATTCAAATGGCCTTGAAAGAGCGGTTGGAAATAAGAGTAGACGCTGTTCAACAGGGAAATGGGTCTTCAAACGATGGCGGTTCTTTTCGAATCCTCAAGTTGTTGCTGACATCACTGGAGTCAAAGAAGAACTTATTGATCGATTTCGAATTATACTGCAAATAATAACGTGCTTTTTGGGTTATGTGGGCAGTGGGCGTGGCATAATCCTGTAAAGCTTTGCAAACATCTTTATTTCATTAAACTGATAATTTGAGTCAAGCTACAAGACTTTTAATAAAGGAACAAAAATACATTTTCGGATATTTGGGCTATGGGCGTGGCCGATAGCCAAAAATCGAAAAAATCTATATGTGTGTGGCGGGCAATTGGCGTGCGCAAATTTGATGAAACTTTAAATGTTTCTGAATTGAGTTGATAAAAGGCCCCGGGCCATATTTCAATGTTCTGCGAGCTCGCCTTATACTTTTTGCCAAGAAATGTATGAAGTGATCCGTACTGTGCCGTGTAAGGGTCAAGGTTTTGGGTTGACATCATTATTATTGATATTAACATTGATCATGTGCAATCTTAATATTTATAATATTAATAGGCAAGGCGATTTCTTGTAGCCGATATAAAAATTGTAGTTAACAACCGATTTTGACCAAACGTACCACATTTGAGATGTATTTCTTTTTAGCTGTCCACCAGATTTACAGATTTGCATCGTCTGGAAAATTTTTTTGAAGTAATACTCTTTTAAAGTTGTTACAAACACAGACATAAAACACATACTGTATGTGTGGTTATTATAAATATCAAAAACCCTGTGTGGATTAATGAACTAGCTAAAATTGATTAGTATGCCTTTAGGCTCCTTTAAAATTATTATTATTAACAAACCTTTATACACTGTGGTTCACCAGGATAGAAACAATAAATTTAAAAATAAAAAAAGAAACGAAATATAATGCAACAATAGAAAAAATACAAAAATTTAGCTTTGCGGAAAAATATCTGATTCTTCAAATGACAATTTAAACAAAAACAAAATCTTATGAAAACAACACTTTTCTCTCCTTGTTTGTAATCATGTATAAAATCCTCATTAATTTGTTGGTTCAACAGAATGGAACCACATGCATTTTTAACATAAATCAGTAGGCGGTTGCAATAAAGCCAAATAAAACTAAAACTAAAGAAAATGTATAATAAAAGTGTTTTGAATTCGTCGGAAATTGCGAAAATTAATGTTTACTATTCTGAAACATATTCTTATCGCGAAATCGCGAGAAAAAACGTACGAAGTTATAATGTGGTAATGAATTACATAAAACATCGTGAAACATATAATAAAGAGGTACTTACACAGCGCTAACACCACAGGACAAGCGAATTGCCTAAAATTCAGTTCAATCTACATCTAAAATCAAGCATTTAGTGGGAGTAAATGCAAGTAAATCAAGAGTTCGTCGCGCTATTTTAAGCAGTGAACATTTACAACTCCGAAAATCATATGACAATTAAATAATAATGATTGGCGAGAAGTAACGATGGATACAACTTTTAGTTTCACGATATCCGCAAAAAAAAAATTTTTCTGAGCCGCCATCACAGCAGAGAGCGGGGCGTTATGGCATGGCCTGCAGTTTCATACTACGGCACTATTGACCTTGTTTTTCGAAGTACCCGAGTGACCGGATGTAATTATACAAACTTATTGGAACAGATTTTCCCTAAGATAAAAGATATTTTTGGACCACTAGAGTAGATTTATCAACATGATAACGCACCTATAGACATGGCTCGTGTAGTAAAATCGTGGATTGCCAGCCAATATATTGAGATCTTAAATTGGCCACCCTATTCGCCCGACCTTAACTTTATAGAACATGTTTGGGCTAATTGATAGAACGAAACCAAAGATGGGCTAATTGATGGAATGAAAGCTGTATGGGGTGAAATATCTCTCAACTATTTAAAATCCCTATACGAATCAATGAAAAATAGGGGCAAATTTTGAAAAATCCCACTTTGACCCATTTAGAGTGCTCCAATCGAGTCCAAATGTATGACCGACTCCCACTAACTTTGGAGGCCCGACCCACCCATGCCAGTGGCACACCCCCTGGAACTCCCCTGTGGGGTTCCCCATATAAACATTTCAAAAAATCGCCAGTTTTAGCACTTTACATGAAAAAAACAGCGAAACGCCTATGTTTTTTTCTTTTTGGAGTTTATTTTTCTCTTTAGAAATTTATTTAGTCAGAACATATGTAAATGAAAAAATGAATTTAACTTAGTAATAGAAAAGAAATTAAAAAAATTTATTAGATATTAGCGTTTTTTACAACCCTTTTAAAACCAAGGCATGTCGTAAACTTAGTTGTGTGGGTTTTTTGTTCAACCCTTTTAAAAAATGAACGTTTCACTGTGACACAATTGCAGGTCGTAAAATTGCTTGTGTGGGTTTTTTAAGCCACCACAAGACACAGCTGCATGTCGTAAACTTACTTTACTTTTTTATAGCACCTACTTAAGAAATGAAGGTTGTTTTTACAACCCTTTTTATGGGGTTTTTATGGCACCTTCTTAAGAAATGCGCGTTTTTTGCAACCATTTTAACAATTAAGGTATCACTGTAATGCACCGCAACCCTATTAAAAAATGAACGTATCACTGTGACACAATTGCAGGTCGTAAAATTGCTTGTGTTGGTTTTTAAGCCACCACAAGACACAGCAGGTAAAATTGAAATTACCATTTCATTCTTATTACCTCGTCTCCTAGACCATATATAACACAATAGTTTTTGTGAATGCATTAAGTCGTTGTGAAGAACTCAAAATGTGAAGCGCTAATTTCAGATAAAAAAATATTTAAAAAAAAATAATAAGTGAAGTGACCATTCAAAATCAAAAAGTTTACAATGAATCCACCATCCTCTACACCGCAAGATGAAGCAACAACAACATCAACAACTATCGAAAACCCAATGAGTCATATACCCAAGCATGATGTTACTGTTTTTGGTGTGTCTACTGGTTTGACTGATCTTAATTTACCAACCCATCTGGATATCTTGAGATATTATTTTTACTTAAGCGAACGTGCTAAAACAGAACAAAAAAAGTTTTCCTATAAATCATTCACTATTCAAGTACAAGTTGATTGGAATTCGGGAAAAACTTGGTATGGAAATAATGCTGAAAAAAAGTGTATGTAATAAATTGAATAGATTGCTTGACAAATATCAAGACCAAATCAAGAGAAGAAACAAAACCCAACAATTTACAGAGTATGTAAAATCTCTGGAAACAATTTTTTTACATTGGAACATGTAAATGCGATTTGTAGGCAGCTCCATGTGCATGCAGCTTGGTTCCCGAACGCCTCAAAGAGTTTATGCACGATCAACATAATCAGAGAAGACTAACAATGGATGCATTTGTGATGGAAATTGAAGAGCAAGGAGCAACGTGTATGTCATCAATGCCAACATAACAAGATCCCGATGATTCAACATACGCACCGCCACCGGTTCAAGAAGATATGGATAGGAACACAAGTTCACAATACACAGAGAGATACGATTGTTTTAACTTTGCCTTGGTATGTGACAGATTTGGTGTGCCTGATATAGTAGCATCAGCATTGGGAACCGCTCTTTTCCAAGATTTTAAAATTAAAGATAAGCATGTGAAACCTCTCATCATGGATAAATCGAAAGTTCGCAGAGAAAAAGAGAAATACAGACAAGAAGTGCTTCGCAAACGGTTAGATGATACCAATTTGTTAGCGTTTTCATTCGATGACAGAAAAGATGATACTTTAACGATGGATAAAATTGATGAGAAGTGTCATACTAGGATGGTAAAAGAACCTCATCTTGTTATTTTGAGAGAACCCAATTCTGAATTGATTGGTTAAGTAAGACTGGAACATGAAACCGCTGAATACAAAACAACCAAATTAAATAATTTTTTCAAAGATAAAAATATATCACTGGATGCATTAATTGGAATATGCACTGACGGTGAGCCAACAAACACTGGCCCACACGGTGGAATTATACGACGATTCGAATTGCTGTTAAAAAGACCATTGCATTGGTTCGTTTGCCTTCTACACTTCAACGAACTTCCGTTTCGGCATTTGTTTGAAGCGTTGGATAAATCAACCAGCACTGGACCGAGATCGGCAACCGGAAAACTGAGCCGTCAAATCGAAACTTGTGAAACTCTTCCGGTAAGTTATTGCTATCACTCATTTATTATAATTGTCAACCATTATTAATTATTTTATTATTATATATTTTCAGGTGGTGGACGGGTTCCAGAAAATTGAGTTGCAAAATATGACCCCTGCTCCAGAAAAAATTGAATTTTCCACCGATTCGAAGTACTTATACGACATGGCCCATGCAATTTCTAGCGGCGTGGTTTCGGTGGATCTGGCTAACATCAAACCAGGGAAAATTGTACATTCTCGGTGGCTCACCAAGGCCGCTAGATTATTACGATTATATGTGACAACGAAAAATCCAGATGCAAATTTAAGAATTCTGGTTGAATTCATAATTAAATGTTATGTGCCAATGTACTTCAATATCAAGTATTACAGCTCTGTCGTGTACGGCAGTGCATTATTTTTCCAGTTCATTGGTTGGTCACGATTTCTAGAACCTCGTTTACGCAAAATTGTCAATCAAGTAATTAAAGATAATTCATATTATGTGCATTCGGAAAATATCTTGTTATCAATGTTGTTTGATGATAGCAAAGAAAAGCGCGACTGTGCTATCAAGAAAATTCTACGCTATCGAACCGATGTTGACGACCCAACGCAACTTAGAGCATATAAAAAAACAGATATAAACTTTAATTGCACAAGTTACACGGAAATGATCAATATGAATGACATAAATAACGTATTTGAACCACCATTCACGCGAAGCATTCCGTACGATACATTGAAAGAATATTTAAATCAAGATGATCCACCGTTTAATGATCCAAAAATTCCATCACACATACAAGGAACGGAACGACATGTTCAATTGCTAGCTAGCGTTTCCAAACGGGTTATACCGGAAAATGTAGAGGCTGTTATGGCGACGACATTAGAGAGCCCTGCGAAATTGCCAAGACTTGAAAGTAAAAAAGACTTCAAACAATAATTTTTTTTAGTTTCTTTTCTATAACTAACTTTAATTAATTTTTTCATTTACATATGTTCTGACTAAATAAATTTCTTAAGAGAAAAAATAGATATTATTATAAATAAATAATAAATATTATTATAAATAAATAAATAAAAATAAAGAAAAAAACATAGGCATTTCGCTGATTTTTTCATGTAAAGTGCCAAAACTGGCGATTTTTTGAAATGTTTGTATGGGGAACCCCCCAGGGGAGTTCCAGGGGGTTTGCCACTGGCATGGGTGGGTCGGGCCTCCAAAGTTAGTGGGGGTCGGTCATACATTTGGACTCGATTGGAGCACTCTAAATGGGTCAAAGTGGGATTTTTCAAAATTTGCCCCTACCCAAAAGTTCGACCCAAATTCTGGGACATCAGAATTCGTTTTAGAGGTATGGTTCCTTCGCCAAAGTTTCTTATTTTGATCCCTAAAATACTATTTTCACTGAGCAATGGGCGATTTTTAAATCGACCCGCCCTAATATACATATACAAAAACACTTGTTTCAAGGATGTTCTATACTTAGTTTGTTATATTGGGAAAGGTTTAATAGTATAACTCTTTGCTTAGATTCTCACTGAGTTGGTTTCACAGCAACGGTTTATGAATTAACTTTTCGCCAAACAATCTACTGGTTTTGGTTACTGATGAGAGTTGGTGACTCTTTCCGAAGCAGCTATATAACCTGTCATGCAGAATATAGATCAATTTTTGAAACAAATGTGCCAATGTTTTTTACTTTATTTTAAAGTAAAAACATTTGATCTTGAGCCTGAAAAAAAAATTCTCAAACACTATATTGAACAGATCAAAAACAATATTTTTACATTTGTATAAATATAAAATAACAAACGGTTTTATTTTGTTGAACCAAAAAATTAATGAAGAATTTTATACTTGACTACAAACAAAGGGAGAATAGAACCGTTATAATGCATTTTCATAAGACTTTTTGTGTTTAAATTATCATTTGAAAAATCAGTTATTTTTCTGCAAAGCTAATTTTTTTTATTTTTTCTGTATTTGCAATTTATAGAGTTTTTTAATCTTATATATACTGGTTCTATCTTTTATATTTTCAATGCGTTCAACAAATATTTATAAAGAAATTTAATGAATCTTATTTAAAAGGAGTTGAATTGTGAATTGGCTAAAATTGATAAGCATACCTTAAGGCTTTTTTAAAAATTTGTATTAAAGGAAAAAATTTAATTTCCTAGAATTTGCACTCGAAATTCAAGGGCTGGGCTCTGCTCACTGAGCAATGAACGTGTAAAGCTGTACTAATTAAAGCTGTATTATTTTAGGGATGTTATTAAAATCGAAAATTAAAAAGTGGCTCAAGAATTGAATACGTTGGGCAAAACCTAGTTTTATCGCCGTTTAATAAACATATCAGAAAATTGTGGCATGCTACTGAATACAGTTTCTTTTTTAATTTAAGAAAAAATTTGATTTTTTTAAATTTTATGAAAAATAAATTATCATTCCTCACAATCTATCACCGGCCATGGGCTGCCTCTTTTTTTGTTAAGATGGCAGTATTGTATTCTTTGAAAAATGGTATATTTGTGTTACGGAATATTTTTTAAAACAAAATATATTTCTCATATTTAAAATTTAGACGAGTTCAAAAGGTTTTAAGGAATCAAAAACGCAAAATTTTCCACGTAGTGAACAGACGGAGCCCCAATTCATACGAGCGACGACGAATCGATAAATTTGGATCTTCTTCCACACATTCGTTTACAGCGACGATATTCTCTTCAGTACGCACATTCCTTCGAGGTATTGGTGTTGTTGCATCATTTAAAGGGTATGTAGTACGAATTCTATTCTCAGTTTAACGATGACTGATTTTCAAAATAAATTTGGATAATTTGGTAGCGTTGTTCAAGCATGAAGCCTTGGCAGGGTATACTGATCATAAATGTCAGAAAGTGATGGCAGTGTGACAGTTCATTTTACAGCTTACCCTATCGTAAGTTCTATCTACGCAAAAAATACCCTTTAGTTATATTATAATAATAAACAAAACATTAATGACTTCAATGTGTCTGTTTGGCTGCTACTTAAATATATATTATCGGTGTCGCTGCAAGCTAAAATTATGTCATTTGCAGAACACAATCTATTTCTCCATTTACTTCTTAATTCTGTTAGCACAGAAAAGCTAACTTCACACAGATACATATATATTTAGATATGGAAAAAGTTTTAATTCACTTTATAAACTTTTGTTTTTTTTTTTTTTTTTTGTTTTTTTGTCAAAGCGCTGAAACATCGTCTTCCATTTTCAATGTGGTGTTCACAAAGTTTATCAATAAGTTTATCATTAAATGGATCTATAGTAGGAAAATATTCATTGAACTTTAACTTTAAATTTGTTAAATGCGTGGCTAGTTTGTTTTTAAAACTTTTAATTAAAGTAATTTCGTTTTCTTGTATAAAGTCAATAAGTTGCGAAAATAATGAAAAATTTGAGCATAATATCTACCAAAACCATATTATCATCTTGAATGCATTTACTTCATCACGTGTTCTGAAAACTAATGCAAAGATATACCAATTTGCAAATACATACTTTGTTTTCAAAATATTGTGCGTCAGGGTTTATTTCTTTCAGAAAAAATAGCCACCTTTTCCACGTCAAAGCCAACGAATCTCAGCGTGAAGCAATAATGTAGTGAATTCGCATCCCATATCAAGAAATAGTACTTTAATAAGGCGCGAATTCAGCGATCTTTCTTTTATTAAATTAACTACTTTAACACTTATTTGTAAGACTTACTTCAAATCTTCATTAATTGCTTTTGCAGCTAATACTTCTCAATGTATAATGCAGTGATAACAGTTTATTAAAGAGTTTGCACATTGTATTCGAAATGTTTACGGCCCTATGTTCCTCTTAGGATTTAGAGGATTAAATATATTCTAAAGTCCAGACTGGCACACATTATTTTCATGATAAACAATTTTTTTCAACTTGCTTGTATAGAATATTAAAGATTTCTTCTGACGTCGCTCTCGTCTTTAGTTCTTTACAACAGCATATTTGTTCTTTTATTCCTTGTACGTCATTGCGATCAATATGCCAAATAATACAAACTTTATTAATATACCCTCCACTCCAGTGTGCAGAGGGTATATATAAGTTTGTCATTCCGTTTGTAATAATTAGAAAAAAAATTTTGGACCCCATAATATATATATATTTGTGATCCTTATAACAACCGGAGTTGATATAGCGATGTCCGTCTGTCCGTCTGCCCGTCTGTCCGTCTGTGGAAATAACAATGACGGCATCAATCGGGCAGCTAGGGTGCTCCTTGACATAAAAAATTATTCATTAACATCCTGAGAAGTTTGCTATTTAAAATCGTCCAAATCGATCGATTAGGGCCCGAGATTTGAATGAAGAACTAAAAAAGCCTTGAAAAAATATAATTTTCTATGTTGTTCTTGATCATTTTTAGTGAGAATGATTCACCAAATTCATGGGAAGATTTCTATTTCAAAAATCATTAAAATCGGTGGAACAGGTCCAGGGAAATCTCTGAAAAATTAAAAAAAAATGAAAAATATGGTATTTCTATATTGTTCTTGTTGTTATTCTAAATGTTGTATTGTTGTCATAGCTGGACTTGTTGTTTTTGTGGTCGTTGTGGTAATAATATAATAAAAACTAACCCTTTGTACATTTTTTTTTATCAACTCTGGTAGAAAAATTTAAAAGTTTCCATTGTTTTGCCATCACTAAAAAAATGTATTAGATCATTTCTGTCATTGCCACAAGCCTGCCTGCAAACTTTCAGATCGATTGGGTCACGGGAAAGGGGTTAAAATCGATCCAAAATTTTTTTGACAAGCAGACACTACGTGTTAATATAAAGGGAGTAAAAATTCACCAGCATCTAAAGCAAATAATGCTCAAATAACTAGTTGTTAATAAAGAAAAAACAGTGTAAATTTAGCAAAAAAAAAATTTATGTATTAATTTATTTAAAGAGAAAAACACAAAAATAACGTTTGATGTTGTATTTTTTGTGTGTAATATTTACATATACATACATACACATATTAAATAATACAAATGATATACATATATTCTATATATGTATATCCATAATAACTGCATGTTAGAAATAAATCGGTATATTATTTTATTTACTTAAAATTCTGCAATATTTTGTTGTGGGGAAAATACATTTCTTTTTCATTAACAGAGTGTCACTTCATTTTGATCAGCGTGACTATGCCACAGTAGATAGCGCCACAATTTTTGTTCTAATTAGCTTTGCACTCGTTATTTCTATTTTAACATGAATATCAACATTTTCACATTTTTTTTCAATTAGATATCAAACACAACAATGTTAGGAGTATACACAGGGCTGGTCCTTTATTTCATATGTCTTTTCATTATTCTTTTACAAATATGAACATAAGTTTGGCGTATTAACTTTTTGTTGTCTTTACAAAATAGAGTTACCGAGTTCATCAATGAGTTTTTTGCTTTCAAAAAAGTTCTACATAGTTATAAAAAATTATTATTCTGCTTTACCTACAAAATATCTGATTGCGATTACATCTAATTTTTAAAAATTGTTTATAATTACTAAAGCATTATTATTCACATAAATACAATATTGCACTTTTTAAATTTTCCATTCAAATTTAAGAAAATATCAATTTTAATAAAAAATGAAATTAAAATTTCCAATTATAAATTAGAAAATATTAACTGAATTTCAGAAAATCATATCAAAACGTCGGAAATAATAATTTTAAATTTAGAAGACATCAATTGCATCTTTAATATACAAATTTTATTCGTTAAACATAAATTGAAATACCAAAAAAAAAAAAAAACACCAAATACCTATGTTTACATTTAAAAAATTTTTACATTTAAAAAAAATATTGGCATTGGCATAATAGCTTTTCAGTAACTTCTTTTAACGATAGTCGAATCGTTAAAAAAAGAAAATAGCAAAATTATCAGTAAATTTTTAAACGATATTCGCTATTGTTAAAGTCAGCTGTTGTTGTTATCTAAACGACAACCATTTTCGTGTTGTTTATTCAATCGATAAAAACTTAAATTTTTAGGTTGAAATGTCGTCATACATAAATAAAAATCATAAAATAGTGAAAATATTTTGCTTTTATTAAAAAACTTTTTTATATAAATAAAAAAATTAAATAGCATATTCAATTCATTATTTCATTTTCAAATAAATACACAGAAATATTAGTAAAAAAAATAAAGATATTAAACATAAACATAAAATCATCCTGTCAAACACGAAGTAATTTGTTTTTTTCTATTCTTTGTGTTTTTTGCTTATTTTGACAGAGATGCCACTCGTTTACAATTTAAATAAATAGAAAAATAAAGATGTCGACTATCGTTAAGATGTCTGTACTTAGTGAATCACTTAATCCTTAGTGCAAACAACAATAGCTGTCTATATATTTTGCGATTGTCGGATCATTGAAATTTACAGAATCGGACTACAGAAAACATTGATTTAAATTCAATGAATTTTAGAAAACCTCAAATAATATTTAAGAATTGCGAACACAAAAATTGTTACATAAATAAACGCGATTTGATGAGAATGTTATTTATACATATAATATTTTTCACAATTTTTTTGGATGAAAATTTTAAGTTTTTCAGAAAATAAAGATAAAAAATAATTTTATTTAAAATGTTTGGGACATTTGGTTTTTTGCGTTTGGCATCCCAAATTTGATTATTTATTATTGTTATTATAAATTTATTCTCTATGTTTTCCAAATATGGCAATATTTTAATAAAAAAATTGAGAGAGTTTTTTTTTGGTTATTATTTTGTTACTCCATCCGACCTATATGGCCGCAATGAAGAAATATTTGGCCAGTTAAAAGAAACTATACAGCCATCTCCAATTAGCACGATTTAATGCATATAGCCACCCTACACAACCATTACCTTTGCAATGGAGGTTAGGGCGAGCTATTTAATTAGCAAAAACTAAGTTAAACGAGAAGTTATGTCATATAAACGGAAACGCATGCATATAGGTATATAACCTAAATGCATGCCGATCAGCAACCACGATGACCAAAAAGCAAACACCGATATAAATCCGAAATAATAGAAAAGACGAAAACCAACCCAAAGAATTTGCTGAAATAATCTGGTATTAAGTTTAACAAATTGTTTACTTTTTCCAATATTTTGTTTACATTTATTATCAATACTCAAACCGAGGTGGAGGGTATCAAAGATTCGGCACAGCCGAATTTAACACTCTTATTTGTTTTTTCGTTAACTTGTTTTATGTCAAATGTTTTTCATATCAGTAATTATATGCACTTATTTTTTGTCGAACATTTCTGCAATTATGCAATTTTTGCAGCATTGCATGTGGTTTACTTGATTTTGTCACCGTCAGCGAAATTTCGAAAGATGTTTATAAAGCTTTTTGTGATATTTCAGTAAACGTTTGCATTACTGCAATTATTGAAAATTTTTAATTTTCTCTGGAAAAAATCAAGTGTTTCATCTTTACATTCCGGATTTTTTTTATGTAAATGTATTTTTAATAACGACGGTTTCTAGCTGTTGTTTGAGAAGTTTTCATAACAAATCGCAAAAACTGGCAATGGTGGTACATTTAGGTTTGTGTAAATCTGAAACTGGGAAGGGGGTGTATATAGGTTTGTTATTCTGTATGCATCGACAAGTTGATTTCGCGATGACCGTCTATCCGTCTGTCTGTGTAAATCACGATGACACCCTCATTAACTAAGAAGACTCTTCGTTTTTTCATAAAATTATTTATTAACATCGAAAAGGCATTGCTATATCAAATCACAATATCAGTCTATAGGATCTCGAGATATGAATGAAAATGTAAAAAGACTCTTGCGAAAATAAAAACGTTCAATGTATTCGTTGAATTTCTTAAGATAGTACTTTTCTTAAAAACTTAGCTTTTCTTAATAATTATCCTTTTTAAATAAATATATATCTTTTTAAGATTCTACCCTTTCTTCAAAGAAGTACCTTTTTTTTAAAAAAGTATCTTTCAAAAAACAATGTTTTATTAAAAAGAGTAACCTTTTTGTAAAAGAGAACCATTTATTTAACCGCTTTTTTAAAATTTACCTCTCTCTAAAAAGTAAACCTTTTTTTACAAAACTACCATTTTTTTAAAAAGTATCCTTTTTTTAAAGTAATTTTTTTTAAACGTGCCTTGCTTTTAAATAGTCTTTTAAAAGTACATTTTTAAGTACCCTTTTTTAAAGTACCCAAATCTTAGAAAAGTACACATTTTTAATAAGGCACCATTTTAAAAAAAAATCCTTTTTTTAAGGTACCCTTTTCTTAAAAAGTACCCAATTTTGAAAAAGTCCCCTTTTTTGGAAAAGCACCGTTTTTGGAAAAGTACCTTTTTTTTGAAAAATTACACTTTTTTGAAAAAGCACCCTTTTTTTAAAAGTACCTTTCCTCTGAAAAAAAAACTCTTAAAAAAGACCCTTTGTAAGAAAGCACCCATACCATGTTTATTCAAAAAGGGCCTTAAGTCCAATTTATTGGTTATAGCAAATAAGCATAAACCAAATCTGAGCGGCATTGTTATTAATTTTTTGCCTGCAGGACCCAAAAAATTCATATCGGATGTAGTATTTATATGAAGTCGAGAAATGGATCGATCCTGACAATTTTTGGTAAAGCCACTTCTTTTTCACTAAAACCAAATTTGAGAAAAATCTGTGCAATATTTTTGTCTTTAATAGGTTTAAGTGAAAGACGGGATTCAGCTTTATAAGGGGCTATGACTAAGAATTGTCCTAAAGGGTTTATTTTTGGGCTACTGATTAATAAATAAAACAAACGGACAAAAACTAAAATTGAACGAGATCTAAATGTTAATTTGGATCTTGGATTTGGATGGCAATTTAACTCGATCTTATAGGGGTCATTTGTATGGGGACTAGGTCTAAACATTTACCGATTTTCACCAATTGCATTACCGTTCGTCCTATGGACGATGGAAGCTTACAAACTAAATTTCATCAAAATACGTTCATATTTGCGACCTGTAGTTTGATTACAAGGTTTACACGGACACACAGACGGAGGGACGGACAGGCAGACGGACGGAAGGTAGTTACAAACTTCAGCACAAAGTCATTATAGCCTAACCACATACTGGTATAGGGTATAAATACCTTTTTTAAAGTATCCTTTTAAAAAAATACTTATTTTAAAGTACCCTCTCTTTTGAAACAGTTCCCCTCTTTCAAATAGCACTTTTCTTAAAAATCTGTTTTTTTACCCTAACCACTAGGGGATCAGGGTATAAGAACTTTGTGCTGATATTTTATGAAATTTGGTATAAAGGCTTCTATCGGCCATATGACGAACGTTATTGAAATTGGTGAATATCGATTCATGTTCAGAAATAGTCCCCATACAAATGACCGCTATGAGACGAATAAATATCCAAATTATCGTATAGATCTCGATCAACTTTAGTTTGCGTATGTATATTACATCCATTTATTGGTAGTCCAAAAATAAAGCCAATAGGTGAATTCTTAGTCATAGCCCACATATGAAGCTGATTCCCGATCTTCACTTAATTCTATCAAAAATCAAAAATATTGCACAAATTTTCTCAACTTTGGTTTGTATATGTGTTTAATAAAAATTAGTGACCTTACCAAATCGGTCCATTCTTCGACCTAGTCCCAATATAAGTACAGCATCCGATATGAAAAAAAAATTTATAACAAAAAAATTTATAAAAATGCCACTCAAATTTGGTTTATGTTTATTTTTTATATCTAACTAGTTGGACAAAAGAGATAGGGTCTAAGCGTATGGTAGAGGGTATAGTATAAGCATTCTAGATAAACTATAATTTTCTTACTTCTTTAAAGTACAGGGTGCAGCTAAAGTTACTATATGATGTAAAACAATTGTAACTTCTTTGCTTGCCAGTATTTAACTTTTCCTTTTTTCCTATTTCAGAAATTAAACTTGGGAGAATATTTAAAAATGGAACGCTATACAATTGCGCAAAGAACTAAGATTGTTTTTCTATTCATTGAAAATCATCGTTCGATAATTAATACTCAACGTGCATATACAGAAGATTTTATGGTGTAAGAACTGCTCCAACGGGTCCAACCATTCGTTCGTTGGTGAATAATTTTGCTGTATATGGGACTGTCGGAGATTCAAGACGTACGGGCAGACCTCGAACTGGCAGATCGGCCGAAAATTTTGATGATGTGCGACAGAGCGTCGAAGAAAATCCGCAGACATCAACGAGAAGACGATCTTCCCAGTTGCAGCTTTCTGACCGCACTCTTCGGCGAATTTTAAAACACGATTTGCACCTCTTCCCTTACAAAATCCAAGTAGTCCAAAAACTAAATCCTGAGGACTTCGTATTGCGCTAGAAATATGCTAGAGCAGTTTTAAATCTCGTTGATCAAAATGAAAATTTTTTGTCAAATTTAATGATGACCGACGAAGCGCATTTTCACTTGAACGGTTTCGTAAATAAACAAAACAACAGATTTTGGGGATCCCAAAATCCCAAAAAATCTTCATCAGAAATCTTTACACGCAATTCGTGTTACCGTTTGGTGTGGCATTACCGCCCAAAAAGTTTACGGTCCTTTTTTTTTGAAAACGATCAAGGTGTATGTGAAACAATAAATGGAGAACGTTACAGAGTAATGCTACAAAATTTTTTATTTCCGCAATTGCCACCAAACGCCAATATATGGTTTCAACAAGATGGTGCAACAGCTCATACAGCCCGTGCAACGATGGACTTATTAAGACAACAATTTCCAAATCGGATAATTTCTAAAAACGGCGATTTGAGATGGCCACCACGATCGCCAGATTTGACTGCACCGGATTTTTTCTTGTGGGGCTATCTCAAAGACAAAGTTTATGTGAATAAGCCCCAAACCTTGCAGCAACTAAAGGACAACATTCAAGAAGAAATTGATCGTATACCACAAGAAACACTCAACAAAGTTATGGAAAATGCCATAAAAAGAGCACATTTTTGCGTTAGAGAAAACGGTTCTCATTTAACTGATATTATTTTTCATAATTAATGTAAAAAGATAACATAAAATAAACTTTCTTTTTATCATAAATTTTTTTGTTTTTTTCATTCCATTCAATAGTTATTTAAAAAACAAATCATATAGTTACTTTAGCCGCACTCTGTACCTATTCCTAAAAAGTACTTATTCCTAAAAAAAAATTCTTAGAAAATTAACTTTTCTAAAACCAAGCTTTATTTAAAAGGTACCCTTTTCGTAAAGCACCTTTTTTAAAAAAATTTTAATTAAAAAAAAATTCCTTCTATAAAAAAAAATGTTTTTTTTTAATTGCCTTTCTTAACAAAGTACTTTTTTAACAAAGTACTTTTCTTAAAAAACTACCTTATTAATAAAAATTCGCTGTCTTGAAACTATTCTTTTTTTAAAAAATTACCTTTCTTAAAAATTGTACCTTTTTTTAAAAAAGTACGTTTTCTTATCCTTCTGAAAAAGTAGCCTTTTTAAAAAAAAAAAATGTTCTTTCTTAAAAAAGTACCTTCAATCAAAATAAGTACTTTTCCTTAAGGAAGTACCCCCCTTCGTACAAAAAATTAAGTTTTCTTAGAAAAATACCTTTTTTAAAAAATAATTTTTTTTTAAATAATTTTTTTTATTAAAATGTACCTTTTATTGAAAAAGTACATATTCTTTTGTAATTTTTAAAATAAAAATAATAATTAAATAAAAAAACCGGTTTTCTTCAATTTTCTGTACATACATCACTATTTGTTTTTTTTTTTTTTCTTATAAAATAGGCGAGTTGTAAGAAATTTTTGATATGTGTTCATCTTAGCAGGTGAAGAAGAAAATTCTTGATAAACTAAATTTAATAAGTTTGTGCTTAACTATCAATAACACTTCACACAGGCACACCCTTTATACCGATCGACTCTTAAACACTTTCTTAATCAACTTAACGTTCTTTCCTCCGTAAACCTGGTTCGCAATCTAAAGGTCACAATTATACAAATATATAAATATTTATATTTTTCTATGTAGAGCGACTTAAATTTCTTATTAATTTAAAATTTGCTTTGTTTAATTCTTTCTTTAATTTCTGGACATTTTTAGCGAAGAAGAATCAAAACGTTCTTATAGGGATAAAACTTTGGGTAATATAACGCCGGCTACGCTAGATAATGCATTTGATTGGTGGTGCTATGAAGTACTTAGGGAACTTATGGTTTTCAACTCTAGTAAGAAAAATATTAAATTAATTTTCTAGAAAGCAATTAATTCTTTCTATAGGAGACACGATCATTGTTTTTAAAACAAGAAATTATAATAGAAACTGGATAAAAAGAAAAGCAATTAACTTAAAATATAATTGGTATTCGAAATTAAAGTTTCAGTATCGGCTACAGTTTTAATGTGGTAGCCGTACCCAACATTTGTTGTAATATTGAGTTTAAGACACAGGTGGAGGGAAACAAAGCTGAGTTTAAAGTTCTTCAAAATCTTTTTCTTGTTTTTCTTCGTTTAGCTGTAATGTACTCTCTTCAACAGTATTCGTGTGTTCTTCTAATTCTTCAGGCCCTTTCTAAATTTTTTGAAATCAGTCCATTGATATTTGTAAGGTTACAGAAAAATTTAATGCGTACATGAAAGTTGCAGATCTTAAAAAAAAAATATTTTAAAAGTAAAAAAAAATAATTAAATTCTGTGCAAAATTTATTCATTACAATGACAAAATTTATTCATTACAATGACTTAGTCCGAATAAAAGTAACACTATAAAAATGACAAACATTTTTGTGGTAATTCCCCTAAATTTGAAATTTACATTTAGCAAGCCTCCACAACATATGAAATATTTTCTGCAATAAGCATTTTTCCAGCAGAAACGTTCAATAGCAACGTATCATTATGAGATAAATTTATTCCTTAAATATATGTATATTTTAATGAAGTACCCTACTTTGAGAAACACTGGCCTGTTTGGATAACAAAGGTCTTCCTATCGGTTTTTTTGAGATTCATTAAGATGACCAATATAATTTCGAGTTTAAAACATAAATTTCTCTCAAAAATCTATGTGTGGACAATTATCTGTTGTAGGGTATCAAATGTTTATATGTATGTATATTACGTGTAAAATTATATTTTTGTTACAATATCATTCAATAGTATACTCTGCTACTAGACAGGAGAACTTAAATTCAATATGTTTGTACATAACAATGCATAAGCCTACATTTCTATATATTTACATACAACATACATACATATATGCCTGTAAAAGCAGTGTTATTATTTATTTAAATTTTTGTTTAGATTTTTATGTTAAACGTCATATCTCATATATTATTTGTTTATTTATTGGAAAATAGAAATAACACTTAATCGGTCATCAAATAGTCATCTTTAATTTGACCCCATTAATTCTTATCAAGGTTTCAGTTTCAAATAAAAAATCTAATCAGCAGAGAACAGAACATTTGAAAAATGCAATGGTTTAAGACATACAGTGAGTTACAGTGAGTCACAGTGAAAATGGCTCATCCTTAAAAATTAATATTTAATATTTGAGTTAAGGCCTAGTTACCCACGCGTAACGGTGTCGGCGCTAATCAGCTGTTTAAACCTGTCTTATGAAAAGCACATACAAGTGCTTACTCAACTTAAGCTAAACGTATCGTATCGTTAGCTTTTGTTGATTTTAGATTTTTGCTACGTTTGTACGTGACATTTGTGAACAGCTGATAAAGTTTAGTTAATTTTACACAGCAACATGCTGGTACGTTTTTAACGTTCTATATTTGGACTAAATGCCAACGTTACGATACGATACAGTTACATTTTAATAACGTGTGGGTAACTAGGCTTTTAGAAATTATTAACGCTCAAGAATGATAGAAAACAAGATTACGCCATCCCGCGAACACTATTACAATTTTCTATGCCGGTCAGGCACGTGACGTCATGCAAACTGTGTTCCTCTTGGCTAATAATTTTCAGCTGTCAAACTGTTCGTTATATGGAGGGAAAAAAAGTGTTCAAACTGTCGGTCTCACCCCCTAGAAATATGCGAATAGCAAAAAAACTGAGAAATACAAAGTTTTGGGCCAATCAAAAAACGTTTAGTCGTGGCGCAAAGCAATTGAAAATTTCAAGTGTGTTTATATGGGGAAAATATGACTTTTTTTTTCAGATTTTACGAAAATTTCGTTGTATAATTTAATTCTTCCGACAAGCTGTTACATAATTAGGAATCAGTATTAAATTATCCTCTCAAAAGGCTATAAAACTTCAAAATCGTATGAAACCTCGCCAAGAAATAGCAAATGCCCCAGACCACTTTTGTGCCAAAAAAAACTAGGTCATGAAATTTGATGGCATTTTTTTCAACTTTGAGAAATTGATTAAAGCCATTATTCTTTTTTGATCTCTATACTTATAAGTACTCAGATATGAAGTATTGCTTTATTACCACGTTGTTAACCTATTGCGCATTGAAACCGAATATGGGAAATCTTTTAAATAAAATTTTGAAAACTCCTTTTTCAAGTTTGAAAAAATTTTCTTAAACAAAATTTTAAAAAATTAATCTATCACTTTAAGGTTTTATGAAATACATGTTGCAGATTAACTATGTGAATTTTTAAGTAAATCCCTGTGCCAGAACTTTTTTGACAAGGATTTTAATTTCGCGGATTTCGAAAAAAAATGGATTTTTGTGAAATATTCTGTAAATGTACTCTTTCTAAATACTTTGTATCAAAAATTCAACATTTTTCTACTTTTAAATGTTATATTTTATCTTAATAGCCTAGGGTTTCGGAAAAAAATAATATGACTCCATTAACCCTTTTGGAATTGGGGTCACATAGGACCCCAAACTAATAAAAGACAATTTATTCAAAAAATTCAAATATTTTGTAAGTGCTGTCCAATTTTTAGATGCGACACCTAAAATATAATAAAAAAATGTGTAGAAGATTCGTTCCAAAAATTTGGAATAAATCCGAGAACGTTAACCCATTATTTGCCAAGGCCAGCTTTGGATTTTAAGATATTTTAAAATAAAAATGACCTGAAACGAGTTTTTCTATTAAACTCGTTGATACCACTATTTAGAATTTAAGAAAAATAATTCGGTTAATTTTTATTTATTTGACCATTCAGTGCTCCTGGGATCAAAATAATCCATTGTGATACATCTTTGGTGCAATTATCTGCTTATTGCTCGCGAATATAAATTAAATTCGGTTTCAATGCGCAATAGGTTAACAACGTGGTATTAAAACAATACTTCATATCTGAGTACTTACAAGTATAGAGACCAAAAAAGAATGGTGGCTTTAATCAATTTCTCAAAGTTGAAAAAAATGCCATCAGATTTCATGACCTAGTTTTTTTTGGCACAGAAGTGGTCTGGGGCATTTGCTATTTCTTGGCGAGGTTTCATAGGATTTTGAAAGGATAATTTAATACTGATCCCGAATTATGTAACAGCTTGTCGGAAGAATTAAATTATACAACGAAATTTTCGTAAAATCTGAAAAAAAGTCATATTTTCCCCATATAAACACACTTGAAATTTTCAATCGCTTTGCGCCACGACTAAACGTTTTCTGATTGGCCCAAAACTTTGTATTTCTCAGTTTTTTTGCTATTCGCATATTTCTAGGGGGGTGAGACCGACAGTTTGAACACTTTTTTTTATTAAGGGCCACCCTAATGTTTATACATAAACAATAACATTGTAACAGTGGGACAATTTATTATTTTTCTCTTAAAATTATTTGTTGGAAAAAAATTTTATTTTCATAAATTTGCTAATTTATTTTAAATTCACTAAAACACTAAATAATATTTGAACAAAAATTTTATAGTCTTTGAATTAAAAAATCTTGAAAATAATTGATTAATATGAGAAATTTTAAACATATTAAATAAAAAAAACTATAGAAGAGGTTAAAAATATGTAAATGCAAAAACATCACACGAATAAAAGATTATTACTATAAATAGAAGCTAATATTCATCTAAAATGGTAAATTAAAGAACAAGCTATTAATTTTCGCAAAGAAGTCTGGTTTAATCGTCTTAGAGCTCCAATTAATCGTGGTAAAATAATTGAGATTATAATTAATGGGTTAAATAACATTACAAATTAATATTAAAGGAGCAATTTTTTGCCAAGTTATTAAAATTAATGCATTTATTCAAGATAGTCCTTCTATTACACTAGGAAATCAAAATGAAAGGGGGCCGATTCTCCTTTTAAGATAAGAGAAGAAAAAATTATTATTTTACTAAAATAATTTTGATTTATCTTTTCTTGAATTTAGCATAAATAAAATAACAGCAAATTAAAATACTATACTATATTTACAAAAAGATCTATAATTAGAAAAATTTAATCAATTATTTTCATAATGATTTAATATAAATGTTCTATAACATAATCATATATAAAAATATAGAACAATTAATTTTATTAATACTATAAAAGTCAATAAAAAAATTGTATATTAATAGTTAAAAAGGCCATTCATTGTTCTCTGCTTTAGAATGAGATTATTAAATGTTTTTATACTACGTTGTTATTTTATTAAAAATTTCTCTGTCGTTTATTGATATTTTGAGCGATTTCGGCATTTAGTAACCTTATTCTAAAGTTCATTCTACATCTAAAAAAAAATTTTTCACTTCTTTACTTCCTTCAATGTCCTTTGCTTCTAATTTTATTTGAAATTTCAATTTCATTTGCAATAGCGCTCTCGTCTATGGTCGGAACTACTTCCGGTTTCAGTTTTCCTGTACGCTGAATGGTAAATCCTATTATTATTAACTAATGAACCGTTAAAATTACATTTGTGACAACTCAACCATTTCAAATTTCATATTTCTTTCAAAATCCTCCTGTTTGAAATGTAAGGCACAAATACTTTTTTTTCAACGTCTACGGAAGTACATCGATTGCAAAACAATACCCAAAGCTTCCCTTGTGCTGTATCTTTCGGGAACTTGTAAAAGGATACAGTTATAGTAAAAAATATAATCTATTCATTAACAAGTAAGAAAATTATAGTCGGTCTAGACCCTATACCATGCGTTTAGAGACCCTATCTCTCAGACCCAACTAACTGGATATAGAAAATAAGCATAAACCAAATTTGAGTGGGATTTTTCTTAATTTTTTTGGCTGCAGATATGAAAAATTTCATATCGGATGCTATATCTATATGGGGACTAGGACCCGATCCTGACCATGTTTGGTAAGGTCTCTTGTATTTTGCAAAAATATATACAAACAAAATTTGAGAAGAATCAGTGCACTATTTTTGTTTTTTGATAGATTTAAGTGAAGATCGGGAAGCAGCTCTATATGGGGCCTATGACTAAGAGTTTTCCCATAGAGATCATTTTTGGACTACTGATTAATGGATGTAATAAACACATACAAACCCAATTTGACTAAGATTTATATGATAATTTGGATCTTATGGCAATTTATGTTGATTTCATAGGGGTCATTTGTATGGGGGCTAGGTCTGAACATGAGCCGATTCTCACCAACTTCAATAGGGTTTATCCTATGGCCGATAAAAGCTTATATACCAAATTTCGTCAAAACATATTCATATTTGCGACCTGCAGTTTGATTACAAGCATTACATGGACCCACAGACGGACGGACGGACGGATATCGTTAAATCGAATCAGATAGTGATTCTGATTCGATCGGTATAATAAAAGATGGGTCTAGGTCAAATATTTTTGGTAGTTACAAACAGCAGCACAAAGTCATTATACCCAAACCACATAGTGGTATAGGGTGTAAAAACACCCAAAATCTTACCTTTTCGTACAATTTCTCACTTGTTTTTTTACGATTATTTTGCTTATTTTGCCCACTGCACACCACATGTTTATGTTTTTCTGCCTTTTTTTGTTTTTCAGTTTTTCTTTATGCTGCAACTTATTAACACACTTTACTGAATGTTTTAATTAATTTTAATTATTTTAATATTGTTTTAAATAAAATATAATGCGAAATATGTAATTTATAACAAGAACTGATTTAATATTTTTTTTAGAACTGTCAAAGTGATTTTAATTGCAGAGTTGCCAACTATCACATAAAACATACATTTTTCGCAAAATTTTTTAAGTTTCACACATGAAACAGACTTGGTAATCCTTGCGGCAGACACGTTACGTCATCTAACGAGAAAACATTCGGATGGCGTAATCTTTATTGTATCATTCTTAATTCAAGCTCAAGATCAAATGTTTTTACTTTAAATAAAGCAAAAAACATTGGCACATTTGTTTCAAAAATTGATCTATATTCTGCATCAGTAACCAACGGCAGTAGGTATTTTGTTTGTTTGGTAAAAACTTAAATTCATATATATTTGCTGAAAACAACCCAATGAGAATCCAAATAAAGAGTTATACTATTTAAACCTCCTCCAATAAAACAAACTAAAATATAAAACAAGTAAGAAAATTATAGTCGGTCTAGACCGACTATATGATACCCTATACCATGGTTTAGAGACCCTATCTTTCGGTCCAACTACTTCGATATAGAAAATAAGCATAAACCAAATTTGAGTGGGATTTTTATTAATTTTTTTGGCTGCAGATATGAAAAAGTTCATATCGGATGTTATATCTATAAAGGGACTAGGTCCAAAAATGGACCGATCCTGATCATGTTTGGTAAAGTCTCTTGTATTTTGCAAAAATATGTACAAACAAAATTTGAGAAGAATCAGTGCAATATTTTTGTTTTTTAATAGATTTAAGTGAAGATCGGGAAGCAGTTCTATATGGGGTCAAAGGGATCATTTTTCGACTACTCATTAGTGGATGTAATGAACGCATACAAACCCAATTTGAGTAAGATCTATATGACAATTTGGATCTTATGGCAATTTATGTCGATTTCATAGGGGTCATTTGCATGGGGGCTAGGTCTGAACATGGACCGATTCTCACCAATTTCAATAGCGTTCATCCCATGGCCGATAAAAGCTTATATACCAAATTTCATCAAAATATATTCATATTTGCGACCTGCAGTTTGATTACAAGCTTTACATGGACACACAGACGGACGGACGGACGGACGGACGGACGGACATTGTTAAATCAACTCAGAAAGTGATTCTGATTCGATCGGTATAATTAAAGATGGGTCTAGGTCAAATATTTTTGGTTGTTACAAACAGCAGCACAAAGTCATTATACCCAAACCACATAGTGGTATAGGGTATAACAACTTTGAAACAAATATGTTGGTATATGAGTACACATTGCATACTACAATATACATGTTTGTTTTTGTCTTGAAAAAAAACGGCGTGCCCTCTGTATTTTTAATTTTATTATTTTCTATAAAAATAAAAATTCTTATTTTCGATCTTTATCATTTATTTTGGTTAATGATGAGGGTTGGTGATTTGATCCGAAACAGATGTGTAATCTGACTTGTAGAATATAAATAGATAAATTTTGTGAAACAAATGTGCCAATGTTTTGTGCTTTATTTAAAGTAAAAACATTTGATCTTGAGCCTGAATAATTTCAAACTTAATCATTAAAATGATAAAGATCGAAAATTAGATTTTTTTATTTTTATAGAAAATAATAAAAATATTTAATATTTTTTTAAGAGGAAAATTAAAAAAAGTTATTCTTGTAATATACACTTGCTAGAAAAAGTAGCCGTACACGTAAAATTAATACAGTTATAATACGCCTAAAATTAATACTGTTAATACTGTTATAATATAAGAAAAAAATATGTTTTTTCTAATAAATCATGCAACTATTTATTAGTTGTTATACCCTCCACACCAC